>JAQFYC010003076.1:0-22345 GCA_034694165.1 Tomocerus mixtus | reverse complement strand
TGAAAGAAGATTTTCGTCTGCATTTTGATAGTCAGCTTTGCTTGGCAACCAAAATTAAGCTATTGTCCGCAGGCTGAATGAGAATGGTATATATACAAAGATTGAGCCAAGGAAGTTAAAGAAAGGTTTTGTGTTCCGTGTGTGTCTCAGTAATTGAAGATCTCGTTGTAGAAGTTTAGTTACATGAATGGAGTTTTTGTACACAGAGTAGTAATACTAATAAAGAAAAGCTATAAATGGATTAAGCTCCTTGTTTGTTGTATAACAGGATCCACCTAAGCTATTACCTTCACTGCAGTAAATAGTGTTATAACGAGTGAGCATGTATTGTTTCCAAGTAAATAATTTCCATTGAGTATCATTCCACGTAGTATTGCCATAGTAAGTGAAGCCATTTGTCTCTGTTTAATAATACCACGTGCAGAGTGTAATAGGTATTTTAATAGAAACTACTTTTATTCCAAATATTATGTGAGTCTGTTTGTCGTAACGTAACGGAAGGCGATTCCTTTGGTAGTAACTGCACTAACTAATGTAAAGAGTAGCGGTGAGTGAGATCGAGAAAGAGAAAAGAAGAAAGGAAAAAAAAGGAACTCAAACTCAAGGATGGGATGTAAAGGAAAGTATAAAGATTTTCTCGATATACCTTCCCAAGTCTAGTAGTCGTAGTTTGTTGGCGTAAATGCTAAAGAAAGAATAGATGTGTGGTAATGCAAAAGTTAAAGGAATAAGAGTTCGTCTGGAAGGATGCAAACGTTAAGAAAGGAAGCCAATGCCAAAGAGCGTCGTAAGTAGTAAGTAGAAAAGGGAAAGAAAGCTCTCAAAATGCCTTTTAGTTACAAGATGCTTACAATGTAATTATCCACAGTAAATGGGGTCGTCTGCTCAACATGGGGAAAAAGGTTGTGTGTGGTATGGTGTGGGTTTCCTTGTAAGTATTTGTATGTTACGTTACTTTAGGTACTTGGTGGAAAGAATTTCTTTGGAATTATACCTCTACTTCTACTTACCTCTCCCACTGTATAACATTTGAACACAGGAATGAGTTGAGTATCCTATAGAGGAGCTTTACGATTGCTCCGTAAGAATTTTTATGATTCTTGTTGCCTTGTTGATTACCGTGTGATATGGGATTTTATTTGCTAAGGTCCAACGTTACGCTCGTTTGTAGACTGAGCTGAACCCAACTCCGTTTCCCTTCCATCTCCTCCTGTGCATTTTTATACATACATTGTGGGAGACGAAGACTGGAGTTTGGAACCTCAAGAAAGAATGATAGAACTTTGGAGAGATATCATGTTTTTATGGAAGATGACTTCTTGTTCCTACACCTGTGTGATAAAAGACTGCTACACTAGTGCTACAGTAGTAAGCAACTCTGATAGATCAACTGTGATCTGATGTGATGTGATCGAGGTACATAAATAGGTACTACCTTATACTACTTACTGCAGGAAGGATGTCTATCTGACAAAACAGGGCAGAAGTCTAAGTCTATAGTATGCAATTCAGATAGAGCAGTCCAGCAGTCCAGTCCAGTTTTAGTCAGTCCAGTCCGTCAGTTTCTCTGGATCTAATCTATGGAAAGGGACATAGAGTAGAGTAGAGAGGAATAATAATCCACATCCACCTAGTGGAACGCAGACTTCCTAGCACATAAGATATGGGGTTATGAAAGTGGATTTTTTGTCTGTGTAAAGATGCACACATATGCTGCTGCTGTGGGAATATGAAAAGTCATTTTTACGATCGCTCAAGACTTTTTTGGCAGACAAAATGAAGCTAGCGGTCAAGCCATCAAAAAGCTTTCCTATAGTCAAACTCCTCGTGTGTCCATCATTTTAGCAAGAGTGCGAGACCGAGGAAAGAAAGACAATTCGATTCGATCTGACTCTGACTCTGACTTGTACTAAACATTACTACTGTATTCTCTATAGATCTCTGTATCCGTGAGTACCTAGTCCAGATGTAGGTATGTAAGTATAAGAATATTTCCTGGTCTGGTCTGGTCTGGACGATGATTTGGTTTCGGTTGGAGTTACAGTTCTGATTCTGACTGCATTGTAAGATCTAACTGTAAAGATTTAGCTACCACATAACATACATACAGGAAGACGCGGCGACGGTAAGAGGGACGGTGTAGCAGATGGCATGGTTTGTCGTTCAGGACAAAATTTTCATATTCACCATCATTTTTTCCCTTCTTTCAAAATACAAATCTCTTCGAGGTTATTTCTTTGTGGGAAGTCATCATGGTTGAGTCTAGGTTGGTGATTTGGTTGCTAGAGTGTCTACGGTCTAGGCTGGAGCTGGACCGAACGTCTGTCACAAGGTAATTTCCTTCTTTCCTTTAACTCTCAACAGCAAATCGACTTGGCAGTCTTCGACTTGGACTCCACTGATGTGACTGAGTGAGTTGACTACAGACTACAGAGCCAACCAACTCTCCTACACATTTTTTCTTTCTATTCTTTCTCTCCGACTTGCAATCTTCAATCTTATTTGAATTTGAATGTGGTCACCGTGTTTCTATTCTCTCCGAGATTCAACATTCAACTGCTCAGATAAATGAGATCTGCTCGTGCAATTTAATGTCTCCCCTAATTCATCTCTTTCCATGTAGCCAAATGCTCAAATTTAGTCATTCCCTTCCCATCATCATCATTCTTCCCTTCCTGATGTAAAATTATATAACAAATATGGATATATTAGCTCTCCATAGCTCTGTGTGGAGAAATGCGTATGTGAACTGTGAACGTACATATATCATAAATAAAACAAGACTCCTCTTCCATAACTAATACATAGTATGCAGATAATATGTATATTCAGGACAGGAATGAGCTGACTGATTTTGAACTATGGAGTCAAGTCAAGTCTACGACGGGCAGGGCAGGGCAGAACAAGTCATTTCGGCAACTTATCAATTCATGCAATTTCGCTACTTTGTGGTTCACTCTCGCTGTCGCATTCTCTCTATTTTCTCAAGAGAACTCCTACACATTTAATAATTCCGGCTGTTGATAAATGAACCAATAATGTCAACGAGACAAAATTGAATAAGGCTTACCTTAATGGATACGTGACACAAGCCCTCGCTCCACTTCATATAAAGTAAAGAAGAAAGAACCTTGTTCACTAGCCATCCACTTCATACAGACATACAAATACATAGTAGTACATTTACATAGCAGAATAGGAGAGGTAAGATCTTTTCTGAAGAGTTTAAATGTAAAGACACTCACTTATATCAAATATATCTGTACTCTGTCCATATGGCCATGTAATACATATATAAATAGGTAGCAGGGGTTTCAGAGGTAGAGATGGGCTTATTTTCGCAAAAATACATTTATACTATGCAGGTATTAGGTATACTTTTATACGAAATGTGAATGGATATAAATATGCTACATAGTACTAGTATCGATATAGGAAGGAAGGAGTATTGTGGTTTAAATGGAGAATGCAGGATTGAATGGAAGTCGGAAATACATCTAATGGATGTGGATTGGGCATAAAGTGTTTTTCCAATTTTTGAAATCGGAGAGCTACTAGAGTTCTGGAGAAAAGTGAGGAGTTCAATTCAGTTGAGTTGAGTCAGTCTGATCTTTCCTTTAGGAGTTGAAGAGTAGCGATAGAAGGAGCTATAAAGAGTAAGAGAAGATAGTCAATTCCAGTGTGGAACTCAATGCTACATAAACACCGTGCCAGTTAGTCACCTGTTTCGATTCCCAGAGATTCTCTCAACCTTCCTAAATACTTTATTTCACTATACTTACTTACGTGTGGGTCGACTCGTCGACTGTACTTTACTTTTACTTACTACAGCTACACTACCTCCATGAGCACGGACGAAGTAATACGCACACTTAAGTAGGTATCTAGTATGTACATACGTATCGTATGAGCACACAAGCAAGGCATCAATTCTCAATTCACGTTGCGTTGGACGCTAAGGAGCCTTTGACACAATATATACTACTATCTGTATTGTAAGATAGTATGACTTGGCTCATCTCTTCCTATATAATATTACTATCTGTCTAGTGTAGTCTAGTCTACCTTTCGGCTACCGTTTCACGTAAAGATCTCTTTTCCATTTTCTAGAGAACTCAGGGATTTGCTTCTTCTGGAGATCCCATTGATTCAAGTTCGTTTACTCAGTGACTTCCTCCGGTCCGCTCTTTTCGTTTGTTTTGTAGTGCATGCCAGTGTATTAATGTTTCACTATGTGAAAGACCTAATTGTCTATTTTCAAGGGAAGGCTGGCGAAGCCAAGCCAAGCCAGGAATTGTTTGAATAGCATGATTCCCCTCTTTGCTTTGAGAGCTGAAGCCAGCCAGCCAGGTGACATATAACCCTATCTCAATATTTGCATTGAGATTTAGACGACTGACCGTAGGCTACGTAAACGGAACGTAAAGTATGTACATAGACAGACTGAATAATGGTTTAACGTGGACTCAGTCTCGACTCCTATTTATCTTGGGAAATTATATACTCAACTCGACTATTCAGACAGACAGGGGAGAAAAAGACTAAACTATAATCCTATCGAATAACTTTGTGCTTGTAGCCTTTTCTTTTCTTCGTTGACATGATATGGGAAAATTCACTTTATAAATAAAATACTTACCTTACATATATGTATAGTACTATATATGTATACTATATACGTATAGCGTTATATTTGTTACCTCTATGCTCCTACAGAATATTTTTCGCAACGTTATTAATTTTTCCGGATTGAAAGGCAGTTTGCTTATGCCCTGTAGGTAAATAGGCAAAAGCAAACAGATACACTACACTAAAGTAAAGCAAAAGCAAGGACGGCTCTTCAATTTATTGGTGTGTTCAGGATTTTATACAGGAGATGAACTGCCGCTCTGTCTCTTTATCCTTTTGGTACACGAACTGACTGACTGATGCTCAGCCTACCTGAGTTCAACACACCGGATGCAAATTTACATAAAGTATACACATAAAATTTATATACCTACCAAACTAACATAACCTGGCCTGGCTTTGGTTTAAATACTTGGCAGATTCCATTTCGCCGGCATATGAGCAACGAGATTAAAACCGAGGCCGAATAAAGCCATCATCATGAGCTCCTTTCAAAGAGTGTGGCTTACAAAAGATTTAAATCAAGCTGTAATGGTAAGGTAAAGGTAACCCCAACCCTGTCTGCGTCTGTTCACAATAGATTCATACGTGCAGTAATAACTTACAATATACGACAGACACACGGGCACCTGGTTTAATTGTTGTATGTCAATCGAGTGGAAAGATATACTCATCCTTCGTGGCTGTCCGTATGTACGATTAGTGTTCAACAGTGACTACACAAAAGGCATTCTGCTTTAGCTACGTATTTTTGGAATTTATCCTAAACCGCTGTGATTTTAAGCATCATAAATAAATAATGGCATGTTAAGTAGAATGTAATTAGTTGAAAATTGATAAGGATTCAAATAAAAATTGGTTCTGCCATAAATATTGAGGTTTACGATGCAATTACCTCGAACTAATCTATCAAAGTAATTCTCGTGCATGTTGGCGTTGGCCATTCCACCTTTTGTAGTGAAAGCTAAATAGAGAGCTTAACCAGAAACAGAACTTTTGCAATTTTATGAAAGTAAAAATAGCATAATGAGTACGCAAAGCTATCTTAAATCCAAATATATTCGTTTTTACACGTTTTTAGACGTATTGAACATCAAATGACCTGTACCGTACCTAACAACGTATTAACATTACAGAACTGTGTAGTAATTTGTTCTTTGGCTAAAATTATTGTGATATAAAGTTCAGCTTGCTGCCAACAGTATTTCCGTTATGACAACGTTTTAGTTAAAAAAAGTGGATCAGTCTTGTGCTTACGCTTATGCTCGAGTTTTATTACGTCACCAAGATATCTGTAGATAGTATACATCACTTGTATATCGCAGTAGCACATAAATTATGTTGAGATGCTCTCGTTTTGTAACAAGTAACAAGGTGCGAATTGTACCGAGTTTTTCAGGAAGTTGTATATAGCTTAGTAAATGGAAGTAGAATATAATGTGGCGCTATGAAAGTTGTGTAGGATCTAAATATAGTATGATGCAGCATTAAATTTGGGTGCAGGTGTGTTCTGTATAGACATCTCATGTAGCTAAAATGTAGAGTGTAAAGATAGTGATTGTAGTAAGTGGAAGGATCTCGTTTCGTTGTCTTTTGGCAAAGTCTGTGTGGTATGGTATGGTATGGTATGGAGTGAGTGCTGTGCTGCGTTAAGAAAAATGCTGAGGGAAGCAGACACAAAAATGTATCCTCGGGATAATGTTCCCTGGTTGGTTGGTTTAAGGCGTCTTGAATAGATAGGTAAGGTTGTAAACCGAATTCAGTGCAGGCCATCGTCAATGGAAGAGTAGCATAACACGAATGCTAACAAACGAGTCTGGTTTGTGATCTTCGTGGCACCAGGTACATTCACTAAGTACGAAGTAAAAAGCTGATTCGAGTTGACAGGAAAGAAATCACGATGAAAGTTTTCCAAAGTTGCTCGTCAGGCTGTGAGAGTGGGGCCGAAATAAAATAAAATGGTGTAGTATACCTAAGTGAGCTGGAGAGGATTCCGAGGAAAATGCATGTCTTTGCTTTTGCTCCGTGCTGAGTATTACAGTAGTTCAGTCGAGTTTAGTAGTTCGACTCAGCTCTCTCTCACTTCTATTCATTCACCTTACGTGAAGGTGAATTTATTGGCTAGACCAGGCAAGTGATGAAATTAAAAATAATGGCTCTGTTGATACCAGATTAATTCTTACTTTTAGTAAGTGCATTGCATCAAGAATGAATGTACCTATACTATACTCTTTGCTACTAGTACTACCAAGTTTACAAGCTAGGACACTTATACTTCACCCGCCTACTCCTTAAGCATTATAGTTTGTACAAGCGGAACTGATACTAAAATAACGCTTAATAAATGCGTCAATTTAATTTACCTATATATAATCGTACCTATATACCTATATAGGTATAGTAGATTCCTATTTCCTATCGAGCTAAAGATTCCTTTTCCCCTCTCCAAAATAACATTTGGGAAACTACTTAATTTCTATATCAGAAATACATTTGACAATAATGGGCAGAAATCCAATTGCGCAAATTCATGTTTTTGTATCCCAAAATCAAGAATCAAGCCCCTCATCGTTAGTTAGTATTAGTATAGATGATATCAAACAGAGTAGCATATTACACCAGAGGAGTAGTTGAGTAATTGAGCATTATAAATAGCACCTTGCCTAAAGTTGCTCAGAAATAGCGTGTTAAGATGAAACATGAAATATAAATGTGTTGTGCACTAGTTATTGTTAGGTGAAGGTATGTTGTGTTTGTGCTCTGCTGTTTTGTCGCGTGGGACAGAGTTCAGTTAGCTTAGCTACTCTTCTAGTTCTAGTGAGGTATAGAGCAGTTGAAAAATATCCTCGTTCGTGGCGAAATATGAGTTGAGGACGAGGCACCTGCGAAAATAGTTGAAGCGAAATGCAGCTGTGACAGTATTATAAAAGTGTGAACCAAGAGCACGTCTCCTCACTTTTGTTGCATCTTGAATCTGAATGTTGTATTCGATCACTCAAGGCAAGCTATAGGGCTAGGCACATTTGAGCTTAGGATTTCTTGAGAGTTTTCCCCCGTGTGTGCAGTAGTATAGTATAGGTGGACACCTACTTAAGTACGTTAGTTTACTAGAAGGTAGTAGGTATGTAGGTACTATGGATAGTAATACTTAGTCAAGTCAGAGTCATGGCATTGGCAATTCATTCTACTACAATTCCCATTCCCACTATATGAAAAATGGGTATTACTACTGCATCGTAGAATAGGAGCAGTTCTAGCGGTAGACTAAGATATTCTAATGTGACTAATGTAACATAGGTAGGTAGGGCAAGTCATGTAGATGTAATATATTTGTATGTTCCTTTGAAGACAAACACAAGTAGAGAATCAAGAATGACAGAGGTGACTTGGTAGTTTTAGTGTTTAGGTTTTGTATTTCTTGGCTTACCGTTAGTTTAGGTTTAGGTACAGTATGTAGGGTATGGTTACAATCGTAGAATATATCTATAGGTATGTGAAATGTAGGAGAAAGGCTAAACCAATTCACTTTTTCCAAAGGATTTATCCGAAACTTTTACCTGCTGCTTACACAAAACGTACAGATTTGTGGCTTCCAGTTGGCAATCTTTAGCATTCTAATGGAACGACGCAGTGGCAGTAAGACTAAGGTAGCTCAAGTGAGTGGGCTGTGGATTTCATTGCAGGACTTAAAAAAAGATCCGGACGCCTGAGATATATGTGTTTGCTAACAACATTGTATCAATGTTTAGGAAGGGCTTGATAGACGTTGTTGCGGCCTCGTCTACCTATTCTACTTACTATACGTATGTACCTAGTATTTTACTTACGTTAGCGTTAGCATCTCAAATACAGATAGAGTCTCCTACATAAATATATACAGGAAAAGGAAACTAAGGTACTTATAAGTAAACGAGAGCAAAAGTAGAGACAGAGAGACGCAATGCTAAGTTCAATGCTGCGGGAAGGATCTATGAGCCGTGTGAATAGAGGTTAGCTCTACAACTGAACTGACTCACTCACTTTCTCTCACAGACTCACGGAAATGTAGATACGCATTACCTGCCTTTTTTGCTTTGTGTATGTAGGTCCGTAGCGTGCACCACACCACTTGCACTTGCTTGGCTAAGTATATTGATACTTTCTCCACTACCTATACTATAGAAATAAAATGCAGACTAGGGACTCCAGCTTTCTCCAGACCATTTCCATTTTGTGCCTGATTTAGAAGAATTTACTCTCTCGTGTTATACTTCACGTTCACTTACCTAAAAGCTAAGTCGGAGCAAAGAGCTCAATGACTGCTATGCCTTCCTATAGGCATTGTTCTACAGAACTGCTTTCATTCTATTAAGCACTTACTTACCTTCTCTCTATTTTCTCTCTCTCCAACATACTACTACCCTAACCTCTTTCTATTAGAAAGTAGATGCACACGAATAAAACACTTCTACAGATATACACTTGATTCTACCTGCTACAAAAACGGTCTGCATATAATCTCGTATTTTTAGATCACATGGGAATCTTTCACTATGAATAGAAAACGCTGATTATTACAAGCGTATCCTAAAGTATAGAAAGAGTAGAAGAATTTTACCCAATTGAATTCAATGCTACATAGTGTGTTGCAAATATTGTTACATTAAGTACATGGGTGGGAATCTTTTGTGAAAACAATCTATATTTTCTAATCTTTAATTTTTAAAAATCATCTTTTGCCCCTAAACTTATATTATATGATTTGTGATGATCACAATACTAGCTACATCAACAATCTACATGTACTAATTAAGTAATTAGTTAATAAACCATTTATTTGTGCTCCCCAATATTGAAGTGTTGCATGAAATATGGAATGAAATACCTTTGAACTTTGAAGTTAAATGTGATTACAATTGGCAATATGTGTCACCGTTAATTGGAGTAAGTGGAATGGAGTCTCACCTTGTGATAAGAATAATATTGGGAGGATGTGTTCGTTATTGGAAATTAGGAGAAGGGATTCTTAAAGGGTAGACATGACCTTGGATAGTTGAGCAAAGTATTAGAACCTAACTACGTACGTATCTAGTAATTCAGTCCCTATAATAAGATATCGGAAATTGTGCAATGCGATGTGGTGGATGTGGATGGAAAGGAGGAGAAGGTAAAGTACGTAGATCCTCTGGTTCTCTTCTATTCTGTGTTATGTTGTTGTAGAAGGAATGAAGTAGCAAGTACTTATGAGATTTCCTGTGTTACTTGAAGTGTATACTTATAGTGTGGTATAGAGCGAGATAATTGGAACGCAATAGTTAGGTATGTGCCTTGAATATGATGAGGTGGGTGAAGTTGGTTGGGATGAAACAGAACCATAAGAAAAGAGGAGCATGCATTGCATTTGTACTAGAATGCATGGTGGGAAGCAAGGAGTTGAGCTCAGTCAGTGTAGTAGTAGTGTTATGTAATGTAATGTACTAGCAAATTCTGGAGGCAGAGAATAGAATGGAAAAGGGAGAAGATGGCGATGACGCGAGGGAGACAGGACACAGCAGAACAGGACGGACGTTGAATGAAATACATATATACATTCATAGGTAACTATCTCTATATATTTATCTGTTAACTTAACCAGAGCACTATTTATAGGTACACTGTTTTGTATAGTACAGTACATAGTTGTACAATAGTCAAGTTAAGTCAGAGCTAGACTGTATAATAAGCATAGGGAGGTAAATACCTAGAAAGGTATTATAGAAAGTGAAGGCTGGCTGGTAGTTTAAGCCAAATGTAAGGAAAGGCAGGCAATGTGATGCGGTATTTAAGGGAAGTTAGACAGACTTGAGTTGAGACTGACTAAACTAAAGTAAAGCAAAAATAGTAGAGATAGATTGTATATAGATATATAAATAGTATATTGTACTTAGGGATCTGTAATACAAATATTACGTGAACATCCACATCGACACAAAAGGAAAGACTGAGTGAGTGAGTGAGTGACGGAGTGAGTAGAAGATGTGTTAGTACAACAGAAGTAGTAGGTGTTCTGTACTGTAGTGTAGTAGAGTACTAGGTATGTTTGTATGTATGTATATGGTTTATTGTGAGTGAGTGGAGTGAGTATATTCAGTTGAGTTGAGATCTGGCTTGGCTTGGCTTGGGTTTGGGCTGCCTGATGGTCTGGCGTTGATTGTACATGTCCGTTTAATGGATTCCTTTGGGATGTTCATGGTGGTGTGAGTGAGAGATGAGGAGAAGAAGGGATGCTGATGCCGAGGATGGTCTACAGAGATGCTGATGCGACGTGTGCATTGATGAAATGAAAGGTGGGGCGCCAGAAAGGAGAAGCACAAGCAAAGCCAAGGCAAGCGTTCCACTTCTCTCTTCTGTTATGTTCTATGTACAGATATGTGTGTGTGTGTGGAGTTTAGTGTAGTGAGTTGAGTTGTGTAGGTGCGTCCGGGTGATTCTCTCTCTATCACTCTTCTAGGTATATTTCTAGTAGCGGAATGCATGCCAGCAGTCATGCGGGTGAAAAGGGAAGCCAGAGCCCTTCTTTTGCCTTGCTTTTGGTTGATGTGATGTGATCTCTCTTATATTATATTGTTCCTACCTTTTCTTGTATGCATTATGCAAGTACATAGTATAATAATATATCGAATTTGTGTGTATGTGTGTACTGTATTGTGTATGCATGTATATCTTATTTATGAATCTGCCACTACCTACTACCTACTACCTACCTTCTGCCTACATATATTTACAGATATGTCATGTCAGTAGAGTACACACGTCCTTAACTATAACTGAATGCATACACTTGGGTAAGTGTAAGTATTAGGTATAGTTATTGGTACGATTTGGGCAATACAACCGAAAAGGTGGGTTTACGGTTGTTATAATACAATGTTATATGCTTACTTAAGTTAAGAGTGGTAGTTTAGTTATAGCGAAAGAGCACTCGACGAGCCAACGAGCCTCATATGCTCACCCGGGAATCAATACCCACCGCAATCCGTCATTACCTTCCTGCTTACCTACATACTTATACTTTCTAGTGCCTTATTGCCTAACGGCTAGGGATGTACAAAATGTGTATAGATAGATACCTTTTGAATTATAGTACAGTGCATAAACTAATGCAGATATTAGCGGAGGTAGGCAGAAGGCTGCTTATTGTTAACATGTTAAAAGGTATTAGCTCCTTTATATTATATGCGTTAGGAATATAATACACAAGTGTATGCAGACATAAGTAACTTTAGTTACCATTATTAGAAAAGAGGGTGATGGTTTGCTGGAAGGTAAGGCAAGGCAAGTGAGGCAGGGTAGACATGTGTATATCTGTAGGTATGTACTTTAGTTACTTAGCTACGTGAATGTTTCCTCTCGAAGTTTAGTGCTAGGGACATATCTGAACATAAGACATACATGCGGCGGGCGAGATGAGCGAGATGAGAAGGAAGGAACGGTGAACCTGACTCACAATTAGACTACTAGAAGAACTTGAGAGTACTAGGGTGAAGTGGAATGGGAAAGAAGAAGGAAGGGAAGAAGAAGGCTTTCCATTTCAGTCTATGGCCATGCCATGCCAGGTTTGGTTGGCTTTGGCTTGATAAGGATAAGGAAGGGAAAGGCAAAGAAGGAATGAAAGTAGAGATCGTCAGAGAGAGAGAGGGAAAGAAGTTGCCAACGGCGTTGCCTAACATTACATACGGACAGAGTGAGTCTGTGAATTCCTTCAGCGATGCAACACCTTCCTCCATTTCCATTTAGTACACCTGACATGTACCTTCTTTGATGTTGAAATCGGAATTGATTCCACTTTCTCCACTCTCTTCACTTGATGGATGTTAAAATGCATTGACGTCGTGCTCGAGGTATTTCTCTTCTCTTCTGCTGGCTTGACTGGCTGAGGCTGCATTTCATGTCTGTCTGTCCTTTCTCCCTTTCCTTATATATAAGTACCTCTCTATACATACTATCCCAATCCCGACATGGTGTGGTGGCTCAGCTATTATATTTAGCTAGCATTCCAGCACCATGTATTTATGTATGTCTGTGTTCTGTGTAAAGGAGTTTGATCTTGGGCTGTAGTGGTACTGGTACTGTATAAAGTCTGTCTTTTGAGCTGTTTCTCGTTTTGCTTGGTGAAATTTCAAGCTGGATATACAGATATGTATCACAGAAATGCAAACTAGCACTATCGCATCATATGAGAAGAGGTTAGGAATCTGTGTGAAGAGACTAGAATTTATAGAAGTAAATATCAATGTGCTGTGAAGTATTAGTGTTGTTACTGCTGTGACTATGACTCAGGACTCCACTTGCCATTATCCTATGTGTCAATATGGATGGACGTAGCTTTGATCAAAATTTCTTCCTTCCTTTGCCTTGTCGATCCGTGAATGGTATGGGTTTCGTGAGTTATGCTTTTGTAGACGTCGACGAGTCCCACCCACTCGGCAGCTCTTTAATGTTGTGGTATTTGTAGTACAGTAGTATAAGAAGCTACTAAACATATCAGACTTATTATAAAGATGTCTTCGTCTACTTGTAAGGGATGTCACAGATAATATTTCTGTTCGCATCATATAAAGTTGGAGTAACGATATGATATCAATACTATACAGATATACTATATAGTAAATATAAAGGAGTCTAAAACATTATAACTACATTATGTTATTACGCAGATAGAAGTTAGAAGGTAGACCATATTTAGTTATTAGTATTACAGTGTAAAGAAGGGATAGCTATACATCTGAACTCTGAAGGAGTAGAAACCCGAACTCTGGAAACAGGAGTCCCTAATGCACCTTTAACAACTACAAAATTGGCTGGCTACATACATTCGACTCTGGAGGCTAACAAGGTGTTTATCTTGGCTCACTGATTTAGATGCTCTCTCGTAAAGGTAATAATGTTGCCTCTAGTTGACTACGGAAATTACATTGGACTGATTGTGACTAGAGTGTAGTAGTTCAGCTCAGCTCAGTTCAACTTGAGAATCTTCCTCCTCCTACTATAATCTCTCTTTTCTATGACTTGACTCCACTTCCTCTTCTAACATACGTAGAAGTGTACCTTATTACTAGACTTACACTTGACAATGTTTGCAAGCACTAGTATACTACTACTACTAGTATATGAGTATGATGATAAGTATCACATAAGTGTACCATGTATACATACCATACATACCTGTCTTAACTAAGCGAAAGTTACCTCACGATAATCAGTCAGCTTCTTGAAATGAGTGTAGGTGTATGGTACAGTTATAGATCTAATAACGTGCACCATACATAGTAGATATAGAGAACAGAGACAGATAGGCTCCAAGTTGATGCAATATTATGGTTCGCTTCGACACTGATACATTGATCGCTTCGTGTGACATTTTGTTTCTTTCATGACGATGACGACAGGAGGACAAGGGGAGCGAACGTGTGAAAGAAAGAGATAAATATATTTGGCATCTCGAGGCGAATTCCAAGAAGGATAACGCAACTTCTCTATAACTCACGGAACACGATTTTATACAAAAATTCCCTATAACTTTTTCAGGAGACTACTTACAGATTGTTACATTATTCTGCCAGTACCTATACTATACCAACTTGAACCAATTCGTAGAAGTATAATATTTACGTATGTTATGTTATGATACATACCTAGGCACTTACATAAGTGTGTCGATTCATTTTCACCTAAACTAAAGTGTCTCTCCGTCTGTAAATAGGAAGCATAATACCCACTTATATTTCTGTCTGTCTGTTTGCAACAAATACTCAAGTCAAGTCAGTTCTTAGAAGTGTGTATGTTCAGTATGTTGTATATTGTTTGTTATGTCCATAGTCCATGGTATAGTAAACTGTTCCATATGTATATCTCTTATTCCTTGGTTTTGGTTACTTAACGTACTTACTTTACTTACCTAACATTAAATAGATATCTGTAGGTGCACTAAGAATGTAGGGATAGGGTATACAAGTTTGTATGTATCTATGTCAGGGAAGAGTAGGCATCGCATCCCAACACAATATAAATGGATGTTGATGTTTTCGTTGATGATGATGATGATGATTCTGGTGATACTCGCTCTCGTTGATACAGTAGAATCGAACAGAAAAGTGGAATGAGTAGATTTGCAGATACATTGCTCTAGTGCTGCGTAAAAATAAACTCTACTATGGTATTTTAGTCGAAGCGTTGGCTACTACAAAGACATAGACACTCATACAAACTATGTCGTGTCCAATCTGAGTCATTGAGAAGATTGGAGGAAATTCTGTTGCAATGAAGTATTGTCTATATAGCAGAAACTTATCTTTTCTATTATATACACTTTCTCTACTTATTACATTGCGGACCAAAGTATTTTGGAGGTAATATATATACTTAGTACTAGTATGTATTTACTACAGTATTCTTATCTTATCGTGGTACAAGGTAAAGAAGGCAAGGTTCGTCCAACCAATCGTGCTCAGTTTTACCTTGAGTTCACTCGTATTGTCATATAAAGAACATAATATTATTAGTGCTCCTGTAGAAAATGAGGAGAGCCATTATTTGTTGGATGGAGGTGAAAGGAAGGAAAGGACTGAAAGGAAGTTAACTGAACTGAGTTTTAGTGAAAGTTTTTGGTCGTATTGATTTTGTGAGGTGCGAATAACATGGGGTGCGTCACCTGTTTAACACTTTCGCCTCTCGACTCCCAATCAAGACTTTCTTCGCATCCGTAGGGAATTTCAAGTGAAGTTTCCTATGCTTAGTTGTTACATGCCTTTGTAATAATATACAGCTCCTGCTGTACTATGCTACAAATATACTACTATCTACCATAATACTATGTAGAGTATGAAAGTGACGAAGAATATCATGCACCAATATGTACCTACTACCTACATAACTATAGGTAGTATCCATAAATGAATTCCCTATCTAGTTAAGTTAAGGTAAATACACACTGTGTATATCTCATACGGGAATGTATACTTACTTAAATACATATAGTAAATACATAAGGAGAGAAGGAAGTTGCTGAAGGAACTTTTATCTGAAGCTCCTTCACCTCCTCATCTCACCTCTCTTCTCCTTTCCTGCCGTCTCTCAAACATTCTGTCTTCTTATTTAACTAAGGCTTCCTTACAGCCTTACCTCACTCACTCCACCTTCTTTCCATGGCTCATCGTCCACTCAACCTGCAGAGTCTATATACGTATTACTAAGTATAAGAGAGATCTTTTCTTTCTACTTACCTGAACTGAAACACTTTGCGCTATAATACATCCTGAAGTGAACTTCGAGTGATGCAATGCTTACTTAGCAGAATAGCTTGGTAATGCTACTTACTACTTTCCCTGAACTGGAAATCTCTTTTTAGTATCTTATGTCTGTTCGTTCTGAACTTCCAAGACGTGCCTTCAGGTGAAAGACGCTTTCATTATCTTTCATTCCTACCAACTGAACTCTAATGACGTTATTTACATTTATTTACGTCCTTGTAGTTGGTAGTCGCGACGCGACCGTAACTCTGTCGCATGAGACAAAAATGTTATTGGGTTTCCTGTAAACCTTGAATAATTGCATTGAGTTTAGGAATGATATCAGATAATTATTAGTAGAACTATATATTTAGTTACGCAGTCTGAAACAATATTTTCCAGTAAAAATAAAATTACTTGGTATACCCTCATTGGATATAGTAAGTAATTAAATTGTATTAAATATCTAATAAATTCTGTTTTTTTAAATTTCAGGTAAGGAAACGATTTCCCAGTATCATTGCTGCTATAACAAACTTCATACTACACAGAGAGATTGCTGCACTGGGCAATCAACCTCAAAATGGCAGTTTAAATTACATTGCTGGACTGGATGTTAGTAACGACCATCTCTCTGATATATATGTTCAGGCATGATTTGGTCAAGGGTAAATTTTACGTTTATTTTAGTCTTAATCCTGGATCGAGTTAAGACAACCTTGTCGTCTCATAATCATATTGGCTTTAAAAGCTTTGCATTTTTTAATTAGGAGCACTTATCTTAAGTAAATAGTATCATGATCTAGAAACGAAGACAATAAATTGAGTTCAAAATCACTTTTAAATAAATTATAGTAGCTGTAGTACTCCCAATTTATTAGGTTCTTCGTTGATTTGATAACCCTTCCGATGTGTTAACTGGATAAAGAGTGACAGTTGACCTTATGAAAAAGTCTTTTGCTGACTTAGGATTATAATAATGGAATTGTTAATTCCGTGGGGTATCGTAATTTTAGAGTATACGGCAGTTATTTTCTTGTAAGTGTGCTATAAACCTTTTTTGTGCTCCAACTGTGGACTAAATATTTTAAAAGGATGTAGTAAAGAAGGGTGTACATGAACTACATACATTTGTATGTACTAAGCTTGCCTAGTACATAGGTAGATCCATTTAGTTACTTATACACAGCCAAATAAATACATTGTACACAGATACTTATAATGTAGGTTGATATTATACTTAGCAAAGCATGTACGAAGCATGTCGCATTAGAGATAGATATAACGAAAATAAATTGTTAAGGTGAACTCAAAACAAGGTAAGAAACTACATTTCGTGCAAAAATTGGATTAGGGAAACACAGCAATTTACTTGCTAAAACTGTGTTCAAGACAATTTTATTTGCACACATTGTTGGCATCAAATCTGAATTCTGAACAGGCTGAATTAGTCATTTGATGCCGAGCCAGTTAATTTCAGCTGAAAACTGAAGGCTCAAAAGTTGTATTTAACGTAAATATTGAACCCGGGCTTGATATGAGATCTAGGCAAAGTTGACTCGAACTTTCCTGCTTATTTACGTAGTTCTTACTTTTACCTAACGACCTACGTTGGTTCACTACCACTATCTATAAGTAAATTCAATTGCAAAACGATTCCATTAGTTCCACCATTTGCACTTAACATAGTTCCAATCCAAGTTAGTTAATATATGTGCGGAATTATACATTCTGAACCGATAAATAAAGTCGTACATGTAAATAGGAGAGTGATGAATTATTTAGTAGCAACCAGGTATACATTTATTTCCTAGTACACAGTCAATCTTGTTTTTTGGCAAAGGAATAGCAGTGGCTTAACCTTATAAAACATTTCCAAGAGTTCATTCACGATTCTCCATGATAGCTGCTATCTGTTAGGATGAGTTGACATTCTTACTGAAGAGTGAGTAAAGGAATCATGAAGTATAAAATTAGCATAGGTACCTAATTAAATTACCTTTGTTTATGTTTAGACAGGAATTTTTAAATCAAGAAAATGGTTATGGTGATGGTTAAAGGAGAAGTCATGTCATGTGAGTAGTGAGTAGGCTGTAACAACACATTATGCTCTATTTCGTAGTATACTCGTTCTCTAAATTAGTATTATGGCATGGGATCACAGATATAAAATTGTATAAAATTCTACGTATTGAAAACTGCAAACCTGGATTAGCTGTTAGCTGCATTTCTTATATACATATTATTGTAAGTAGATGATATCATATGGATAGGTACTGTAATTATAATAGTATAGAGTATATAGATATTAGATAACTACACATATTATGTATATGTGACATAAGTTAGCTATAGGCAGAACACTCAACTCCGAAGGACACATGGATGACACATGAAATTGTATATTTTATTACCGTTGTCTAGTAGTGCATAATAATGTAAGGTTAACATTACGCTACCTACCAAAGTAATTCCCACCTACAGATACAGATAGAATCCAGACTTATAGGTAGGAGTGACAATGACAATACATTACGCGATTTTATTCCTATCTCCTTGTATATACACATTCACATTGTCTCAACTGAACTGAAATGCATCGCGTTGAGTTAGTTAGGTATATTTATAACTGATGTGATGTGATGTTGCAGATATATAGTTACAGTTACACTACGTGACGATTTTCTTTGCTCAACACGAGTGTTACACTTCTTTGTCCCGAAGCTAATGCAATTTACTGATGACTAATGTTACATTTGTTCATTTTGGTCTTTAGGGACTAGACAACAGCGTTTTGAGAGTATGGATGAGCGCCTGAGTGACGGGAATGAGATGCGTGTGTTGCATTGCACACAGCTAGCTTACTAATAGCAACTCTTAAGCTCCCATTCAGAACTCTACGTAACTTTTACACTTTGCCACGTAATCAATTTTGAATGTAATTTTGCTGCACCTTTTATTGGAATTGGAACGAGAATTCGCTCGGTGGAATAAAAATAGAAACTTAACAAGGCTACATTACCATTTCACGTAGGAAATCTATTCTTCCATTTAATTCAATATGAAATATTGAGACAACGATAGAATATAAATGTACTTAGATAGACTACGTAAGTGGATGGATAATCGAAGAAGGTATATATGAACATATGTTAATCCTAAATAATTATAAGGTGCATTTTATAAACTTTAGTGTAATCACGATCACGTATCACTTTTAATGAGCAATAAAACGACTACCTATTGAATACTGTGTAATATAACATACTTAAACATATATATAATTATATAAACAAAAGTCAAGGTTCATTTTTTACAAAGAGCGAAAAGAAGGTTTATAGAAAGCGTCATATGGAAATCACCTGCCTTCGTCTCGGATTTCATTTTCAGCATTTTTAAAAGCTATTTGCTTAGATTGGGGACATTCAACTATACGTATACTACAATATACTGTCATGTACATGCTGCGATGCTGAACTGAACAGAAACTACGGCTAGATGCACTTTCTGGTTTGTTTTAGCTATGCTTTTGCCTTTGTTAGCATTTCTGTTTAGATGTTATATATTACATAACGTACACATATTGCCTATATGTAACTAAATCGTATTTTTAGTTTAGTGTAAACGGTAAAGCTAGTTAGGCCTAGTGTGCATATGTACACACATACATGTGTTTATTATGTTTAAGTGATGGTGCATTCATGCAAACATGCACATAGCTGACTGTGCACTGCTTATGTATTTATTCGTCCTATTAGCAAACAACAGAACAGGATACATACATATTTAGCTGCCGGAGTAGTGTTATATATGTATGTAGCATGTATTTATTATGTAACTGCACAATAGAATGCATATAAGTGTAGTCAAGTCAGAAAGTGGGAAAGTAGAATTGTATTCTCGCCTGCTAATGTAAAATGTAATGTAATAAAGTATGTAGGAGAGGAGAGAGGATAGGATGTAGTAACAAATGAATGTGCCTTCCTTTCGTTTGGATGCCGTGAAATGCACAGATGTTAGGAATATCAAATGGTAAAACAGAAGTTTACTAATGCAATGTGTGTCGGCAGACAGGTTAGGTTAGGTGGGTATCTTTATCTGTTAGCTCTATCGTTAGCTGGTTAGGTTAATTATGTAACTGTGCGTATAACTGTATATAGATTTTAGAGTTTCCTCTTTCATATGAATTAGGGTACCTATCTGTACATCCATTAATAAATATATTCATTCACTCACACAGTGCAGTGGTATACATAGCATACCTATATTTATTATAGTTCTGCATTATATTGCGATGAAGTTGTGCTAGAAATGTACCTTTGTCCTAAGTAGTTGATGATGGTGGATAATTAGTGGGAGAGGAAAGTTGAAATGGAGTAAACCTTTGGGTAGCTATTGGTAAAAGTTGAAAGAATGAAGATATTTTATTTTTATGGAGGGTATGGTATGTATGTATGTCGGGGGATAGAGATATTTCAGATTTGTGAAGGTGAAGCGAAGCTAAGGCAAGGAAGGAGTTTTGTTGGAGCTGAGTGTGATGCCATTATGGCCAGATAGTAAATCTCTTTGTGGGTGAGAGGTCTGTGAGTGTGACTCTGGCTGGCTAAGTCACTAATAATGGAATGAAATGGAGGTTGAGGCGAGGAAGTGCCATAGAACTAGTGGGCACAATAAAGGAGAAACAGAAGAGAAAGTAAAGAGTGCCAGAAACCAAGAAACTCGAGTTTGAGAGAAGTATAGCTGTTTGAATGTGAAGAGGTAGGCCAGGCCAAGCCAGGCCATAGCATAACAGGGAATGCAAAAGCTACTAATACCTGAGCAGCTTTGCCATTTACTTTACTTTACTTACATTACATTAGTGACTTGACTTTAGTGTGTGACTTTAGTCTGGCTTGGTCTTCTCTGCTCTGCTCTGGCTGGCAAAGCACATTCATTCATTATGTGTGGAGTTTCGCTATTATTTGCAAATCGCAATATCTCACACCCGCTCTTCTCTTCTTCTTCTTCTTTGGAAAAGGAGGAGGAGGAGGAAATGGAATGGAATGGTGGCTATAATGTAGGTGAGAAGAATGGATGGATGGTACAAGCTCAAACAAAGTTTGCCACTTGCTGCCAAAAAGTTCTCAACTCTTTTCTTTTCTCAGGCACAAAATGATGGCTACAATCCAATACTTCGTCTTCATCATGTTGGCGAATTTGCACCCAGCTAATTGCCTCTTGATTGATTTGTTAATGAAGCTATCAATCCTGTTCACATAGAGACTTTATACACATACATTCCTCTTACTAGTAATCTACTCCGCTCCTCTAAGAATTGTTAGTCTTAGTTCTCCAACTCTCTTACTACCAATGACTTGACTTTGTCTCGCTCTCTTTTCTCTCCCCTACAAAAGAATTCATCTCCCAAGAGCATAGAAGTGTTAACTAATCTTTAGATATTTAGTAATAGCGAGCAACAGAACATGGCATACGTTGTTAGCCTATAGTATTAGCTATTAGCTATTTAGGAGGTGCCTGTACTGTACTACAGTCTTAAGTAGTAACACCATCAAGAGTCGCTCACCTCTTTTCTAATTTTTCTCTCCTAACCAAATTGATGCATTCCAGGAGAGCAGCAGCGTGATCTTACTTACGGCAGTTTTCTCTTAAGTCCTAATTTAATTATCCACTCACACTCAAACTTGCATACTTACGACTCAAGGATATTTAGCCCTTGTCGTTAACTTTATAAAGGCAACTAAACTTTTGTGCAAACTGTAATTCACACATTTATAGCTTGGATAGTTTACTTTAAGTTTTCATTAGTTAGTTACCTGATTCCTTAGATAGTATTAGTAGTATATGTACACTATACCTAAATACATTATTCACGATTCATTGCATTTTAACATATTATTCTGCTTTCTCAGGTAAATCAAAAAGCCAATATAAAATAGTATACGTATATAAGTACCCCTGTAATGTTGCTAAAACACCTAACTATCTATACCATAGATATAATATAGCAGCTGACTAACTAACACCTTATTACAATACATATATGATCTATTCATGTTTCCGCGTATTGAATAAGCTTTGCCTAACCGTATGAATATTTATCATATAGTACGCGCTATTAACCTTATTTTGGTCTACTGATCCTGAGCTAAAGAAAGTCTCAGGCGAATGAGATGATAAATGTTACATATATATAAATACCTACCCAATGTAAAATCAGCAAGGTAGTAAAAGTTAATCGTAAGCATATAGAAATGCAAAGGAAAAGGAAGCCTTATTTATTTTTCGTTGGCAGACAAGGTTTAGCAGTACATAAATAGGTATAACCCTAACGGAAAAAGAATGGTTTTTTAACGTGTAAATACTCTTTAATAAACCATTCTGTTTGAATTCACATCCCTAACGAAAAAAGAATGGTTTTTTAACGTGTAAATACTCTTTAATAAACCATTCTGTTCGAATTCACATGTTTA
>JAQFYC010003075.1:0-22345 GCA_034694165.1 Tomocerus mixtus | reverse complement strand
GCATAAGGTTTTGTTGATTTAGTGCTTCTGTTTTATATCAATCAGTTTCATATGTGTAATTTTAGGTATGCACCATACATATACTTGAATCCAGGGGAAATGGGTGAATTTATGTTTATATAGTGCATAGTTCTTTTTATCCTGACGTTCTTAACTCTTAATTCTTGCTCCTTTAGTCAACCGTGTTCTGTTAGTCAAGTGTGAGGCAAAATTGTGTGAAAACATCCAAAAAGAAGTTTCTTTCATTTAGGATGTGTCTAGAATTAATAGAAATCCTGTCAGAAATGATATATCCCAAAATCCCAACGCACTTCTACTTGTGTCGAATTGAGTCTTATTACAGCACTGCATTTATTTATTATACTACTAGTTGAGCTGACTGAATTATCGCACTTGATTTGCAACAATTACATACATATATGTAGTAGCTAGGCCATCTATATGCACTATGCACCTTATGTACTGTACTAATTACTTCGTTTCTCAGTGTAATAAGTTTGGGATTTTGGGAAATCCCAGACGTTATAAGTTCAATATGTGTGTATTTTAAGTGATAAAGTTTTGTGTAAGCTGATTATACATAATTTAATTACCCTTATGATTTTTACGTAGTTAATTGGTAGTAATTCGGTCATGCATATTTAGCATCGATTCAAAGATTCTAAATGCTGTTTCTGTGTAGGTAAGGATTAGTGTGCTAATAGCATATATTTGGTATTCATTACTGGGTAAACTTTTTTATGGTTTTGTATACCAAAAATATGTAGTATACTTATAGTATTAGAATAATATTACTTTATAGACGCATTACAGTATGCCTACGAGTATATCGCTCAAAGTCAAAAGTGACCTGCAAAATAAATGAGTGAGTTAAGTTAGCATCATAGTATAGTATGATAGTATGTTTGCCTAAAATTGTTTAGCTAGTAGTGTAACTGGTATAAATCTTGTACAATGCATAATAGAAAAGTGAAAACAATTGTTGTATTATATTTTGGTGACATGATAGTTGATTTTTAGTTTAAATTCAAGGCTTAAAATATACATTAGGGCTGCCTGCATTCATGGTGAGATAGTGAGATCTATACTGGAATTTCCCATGCCCCATATCCTTGGATCACAAAATAACGTTAACAAAAAATATACCTTTTAGTAGTGCTTCCGTACATGCAAGTGCATATAAAACTACATACATATATATCTGTATGCTGGAGGTTTATAAGGGGCAATATTTAGTATACCTAAGTAAATAATACAAAAATACTAATAGTATTATAGTCAGTCCCTGTTTAATTTATGTGGGCTGTAACTACCC
Organism: Tomocerus mixtus; assembly: GCA_034694165.1. Taxonomy (NCBI): domain Eukaryota; kingdom Metazoa; phylum Arthropoda; class Collembola; order Entomobryomorpha; family Tomoceridae; genus Tomocerus; species Tomocerus mixtus. Next base: position 21,030 of record JAQFYC010003075.1, on the reverse strand, counting down.
CTGTCATATATACATAAGGATTAAATGGTTAGGTAAAGAGTACAATACAAATGAAAAACGTTTACAAAACAGAAGCTATCTAATCCTAACCTAGGTAACTTATTGTTATTTTACGTGATCCCGGAATTATATATGTGTATCGTTAATCAGTGATTTTTGAGCTACCGCAGTTAGCTAGCTCCAATCAAAAGCAAAGCAAAGTCCGTTAAATCAACAGTTACATGTTCATAGGCCAATCGCCACGTACATATAGCTGTTTAAACAGTTTATTTGCTCTGTAAAATCATTATAATAATATGCATGATCGATGGCTTACTTAGGATATATGCGACTTCGCTTGGCATTTATTTAACCTACCTCCGTAGCATAGGTTCATCAAGTTACAAAAACGGATACCAATACCAATGGATGATAGAATAAGAAATTCATAGCACTTGTTACTTGCTTGTTACTTAAATGGTACTATGAACATTTAAAAGTAATTATGTAGATTAGAAATATTGAATAACAGGAATGTATTAATTTTTAAGGAAAGTTTTGACGATATGAGAACCAATATGCTATGAATGTTAATAAGTTAATGGGGTACCCAATTGTACATAGGTATTTATGCGTATGTACGTACTGTATCGGATTAGAGAGGCAGATTCACATTTGATTTGTGTATGGAATGAAATACTTCGTTATAATTTAGGTATCTGTATAATCAATGAAGGCTTTGCAAGATATCATTGAAGACAATGCACTTGCATTGTCTTCACTATTTTGCTTCATGATTCATCTGTCTTGTCCTGTACTATGCAATGTTTATCGCAAGATAGATAATTTGTGCAAATTATAAAGGGAGAGATTTTAAGGTCGAAAACTTGTGCATTCCTCTGCGGTGGTGCATGACATAAGGAAGGAATAACTAAGTACAGAACATAGGTACCGAGATGCTAAAGGAATCACACGATGAGCAAATTGTGAATTACTTTTCATTTAACACAAACGCTATGAAGAAGTAAAAATCTTCCGACGAACAGACTGTACCTTATATATACAAAAAGTTAAGTAAGATAGGTATAATAATATATTTCTGAAATAAATATTTTCGCTGCTACTCTTCTGGGTTTATAGGTAGCATAGTACAAAGAAAAATCTAAGGACTAATGTTTGTTTTTATCTTGAAAAGTACTAAAATTAATTAAATATGTATGAGACGCAGCAAGAGAAGATGATAAACGTAGAAAAGATGCCGTGTGTTAAGGTAAATAGTGTAATTGAAGACAGCCCTAAGGCTAATGTCTAAACCAGCATCTCTGCAAGGCCATGGTCATCCATTATTATATCTAACATTCAACACACCTCATTATTACTGTCATTACTACACCCATTTTAGTCTAAATTCTTGGAAGAATTATCGTGTTCTTATCTAAACACTTAACATTTACATTAGCATGCGTATACAATGGATTTCTGGATAACTTGTCTTACGCCTGCTAAACTTAAATACAAAAGCAATCTTGAATATGCTTTTAGTTTACCTAAATGTATAACTTCAATCACTTGGTTGGAGGGGCAATTAAGGTAAACCCATCTTCTGATTTACATCACATCATCACAATTACACTATAGGATACAATGTGTACTAGGTATTTATACTTCTACGTTTATGTTATGTATTTTCTTTGAATGTTTTTGGATTAAAGCTCACATGAAATTTGTTCCAGGAGCTACACAGCACGCTAACGAAGCGAATTGATCTTTCACGCAACAGTGCATGTAAAGATAAACTAACGATAGCTATTACTTATAAGTAATAAAAATACACTTATCCTTATTAGTTTCTTTGTTATTGCTTTAATGGATAAATGAAAGGCTATACGGGCTATACTAACAAGCTGACGCTATAGTGCATATGGATACCTACCTATCTTAAAGAGTTTATTTATAATCTTCATTCCTGGTACTGACGTAGCATACTATATGTTATATATGTGCAAGCTGTTAGGTAGGACTTACCGATATTATTGTACTTATACTTTCCTAATCCACTATGTTTAATTAACGTTATGCAGATTATGCACATTCATCGTCAGGTAACACGACATAACTACTATAGCTATAAATCAACTAGTTTTTCTTTTCTGTATTTCTGCTCGAAACAAACACAATTAATTGTGTATTTACTTATCTATGTACCTTACCTAGGTGAGTTTGTAAGGTAGGTAATCTAGGTATTAGTTTGTCATTTGTAGATTTAGAGACATCCTGTGAGACTGGCTTTTGGAATATATTTATATACCTATAGTGAATAAGCCTTTGATTTAAGAGACCGAAACATGTAACATGTTTGTTAAGAGATACTGAATTAGGTACAATGTACTGTACCTTGTACCTGATTTCATTTTCTGTTAGTAAAATCGGCAAAGTATAGTATTGTGTATCATATGAGTCCTATGCAAACTCTTCTTGATTTTATACGTTGGAATGAACTGGAATTGGACAGGACTTGCTATTTAGTTGTGACTGTGACGGACAATTAAATAGTTACTTCAAGTTAATGCTTGGAAAGGCCACACTTGACCGGCTGAGATGCAAATTGTGGTTAATTTTTATTCATGAGTATGATATGCAAATCACAATGTACGCAAACTGAGCAGACAACTCTTCTAGGAATAGATATATTATAGCATAGCATGCCATGGAAAATGGATATTGGAATTAATTGTGCAGTGATGTCGACAAACATGCTTATACAGATACATTACATTGTTTGCGGAGTTGAATCTCCGTTTAGATATGCAATTTCAATTGTATATCTGTTAAAATTAGTTTAACCTTTGCGTGTTTCACTGTATCCTACTGCTCTGATGATGCTCTGTCCTATGTGATGAAGCTAAATCTGTATTATTTATACCTACTAAATACTCAATAGTGTACTGTGTATTTAAGTATGAGTATATCAAATTAATAATATCCATTGGCCAAATTGTAGGTATGTCCTGTACTGTATATGTACTACTGCACTGTGGTATTGTTTGGATAATATGTATGTACCTACTTACGTTAATGTTTAGTTGAAGTTTGTTTTGCTGGATCTTGGATAGACAGTATAATGGTCCTTTACCGTATGATGACTGGTGCATCCTGAGTTTTGCAATTTATAAATTGGGGTTTCAAGTAAAGTCAGATCGAAATCACAAACTTTGGATCACTTAAACTGCTACTCCGGCCCGGTCTCTAAGTTATAGGTAGTGCTCATAGTCAACAATAGCCATTTTATTGTCCTCCCACTTCACAAAAAGCCAGTTTATCATCCAGTAAACGGCAATTTCCATTTTTAACAAATAAGGTTTCTACTATCATTCATGAAATTAAACTAAGATCTTTATTATTACTTAGCTATTCCGCTCGTGTTTGCGTTCGAACAAACTTGTGTAAACTTTTCCATTGACCTCTTTCATTGCCATATTTTGTAGCGTGCGTACCATTTATAATATAAATATTGATATAGGAATCATAACATAACATGTTCTTCCAACTTCAAGCTATTGTAACCAACAGGCAGAAGTTGCTACTGAGAAACAGAATTAAGATCAACGGTAAGAATGTATGTTCAGGTTACCTATCTAAAAATAGCAAATAATTATTAGATCAAATCAAACTCTTAAATATTTACAATACAAAATTAAATCAGTGCACAGACATACTTAGGTAAATAAGGTACTTGAGCAATTAAGCATAGGTACCTGCTTTCCTATTCGTAACTTGGTATAATATTATATTATATTGTTTACAAAAACAAAACCAAGATTAATTGTTAATACTTATAACTCTTATAGTATAGCACAATACCATTAGTCCTTACACTTGGCATTTACGTGCGGATGCAAAAGTTATTTCTAAGAGTGTTGTTTTATGTTTGAGCATGTATTCTTATTATAGCTTTAGTGATGACCAATAACAAATTAAATGCCTATTCACTGCTTCTGTTATGGTAATTAAAAGTTGTTGCGTCATAAAAATGACATGGCTAATTGACTCATACTCATGCATGAAACATAAATAGCAAGGCAATGAAATTATAAAGAATCTACTCAAGAGCTTTTCCTGTCATAAACTCTCAGAAAATATTTATGATTGATCTTCTAACGAGTCTGTGACACAAGCACAGCAACATATTAAGGCAAAAATTGACAATAAACAAATACCTAAATAATTGGTACAAGTATGCAACAGTGTAGTAAATCAGACAATATGTTACGTAATTACTAAATGATTCATAATAAGCTAATATTTATCTTATTGTGAATTATTTACAAAACTACCAAAACACATTAGACAGATTGAAAATGGTTAGATATTTACCTAAACCATTTTTCATGGTAAATTATATATACAATACCTTTGCCCAATTGTTTCCTAATCCTAGATATTTTAACTAATTGTAATGTAAATGATGTCTATTTTGTAGAGCTCGTGTTGCAGTTCCTCGTCGTTGTAGTGATGTCGTTAGCGGCTGTAACCGAAAGCAACGAGGATCAAATGGCTTTGAAAGAAGTTGCGGATGCAAATACTGCATTTACTACGTCATTATATAATGTAATTTTAATAGTTCACTAACGATTGTCAATATCCTGTTGTGTAACAATTTTAACAACCTATTAATATTATAGTACTTAGGTTAAGTTCGGGTTTTCAATGTATCATCACTTATTTTATGCTGGGACTACCTATGACTCATGTAAAGTGCTTGGATTGAAAATTCATGTTTATCTTAAGTATTGCTTTTATAATTTGCTCATTGATATGCGTCTTCAAAATCCAGTGACGATAAAATTGTATGAAAAATGGAGTGATTGCTGTCAGGAACTACCAAAAGTAGTTTGCAAAATAATGGGGAAGATAAGAGTAGGGCTTGAGAAATGATTGACGAAATTTGTTAGAACAGGAAGTGTTCCATTAGATGTTTGAAATAATAATGTTACACTAATGATAAAATCATAATAAATACCGTCCTTAAATCCCTTTCAGGCTTTGAAAGCTGATAATCCAGGGAACCTTATATTTTCACCATACAGCTTAAGCACTGTTATGGCAATGGTTCGAGCAGGAGCTGGTGGAAAGACAGCTAAAGATATTGATAGCACTCTAAAATATCCAACCAATCAAGAAACTCTTAACAAAGGGTATCAAGCGCTCATCAATTCTTTAAAGGTATGCCAAAGTTTACTCTTTAATAAGGGTTTGTAATGCTACATTTACTATAGAATGCACTTAACAAATGTATGTACATATACTATTAACAAATGATGTTCATGTAACCAATAGAGTGACGGAAGCGCATTTACTTTGGAAACAGCTAATAAAATTTACGCTCAACAAGGCTTCGGAATTAAGAAAGAGTTTGAAAACACTTTGAAAACGTATTACAATGCGGAGTTAATTCAGCTCAACTTTGCTAAAACAGCGGAGTCCGCAAAGGTCATCAATGAATTCGTCTCCAAGAGCACTCACGACAAAATCAAAGATTTGATTTCGCCAGGTTTCTGACAAATAGTTACAAATGTACATAGTGTTAATTATGTAGTTTATTTATTGGTTCTTTAACTATTATTTTATTTGGACATAGCTGATTTGGATCCCTTGACTAGGTTGGTTTTGGTTAATGCTATATACTTTAAGGGACTGTGGAAGAATAAATTTGATCCTCAACAAACTATGAAGGCTCCGTTTTACATCAACAACAATGATACCGTGGAAGTTGATATGATGAGACTCGAGGCTGACCTACCTTATGCCGATATTGACGAATTGAAGGCAAAAGTTGTTGCTCTGCCCTATAAGGTGTATAACGGGTTTATGAAATCTTTTACTTTCATTTTGTTTAGTGACAGTATGTAAAGACTGGGTTGAGTTCGATGTTCAGTTTAACTAACATAAATATACAATTCCAGGGAGATCGTCTTAGTATGATTGTTTTATTGCCAAATGAAAAGGAAGGATTGAGCGATTTGGAAGAGAAACTGAAGACTTACTCTCTTTCCGAACTTCCAGGAAAGCTTAGGGAAAGAAAAGTTTCTTTGAGAATGCCAAAATTCAAGCTGGAGTCTACGATCAATCTGCAAAAACCCCTAACCAAAGTAAAATTATATTTGGAGATATTCCCAAAGATTCTGTAGAGACGAAATAATTAGTGCATCACATACACATATAATGTAGTAGTCTTAACCTTAAGTCATAAAATCTAGAAATACACAATATATGATGCTGAAAACGCCTAAATGTATTCTGAACTTTACTTTTTCATTATTCAAGATGGGCCTGGGAGTTATGTTTGATTCTGGAATGGCCGATTTCTCTGGAATACCTGAGAATTCTAAAGAGCCATTGTATGTGTCAAAAGCAGTTCAAAAGGCGTTCATCGAGGTAAATGAAGAAGGAAGCGAGGCAGCTGCTGCAACAGGTTTGTATTTATTAGTTTACTTTCCCATTGTAAATGTATACTGTAGCATAGAAAATGCACTAGATTAGCTAATAGTATTTATACTTTAGTTAGATGTGTTAGTTGTCATAATTGTTTCTTGTCCGTTTCTGTTCAATATTGTGTTGTCTTTTGAATACCAAAGTGTGTTTTTGTGACTGTTCTGTTATATTTGTTGTCCTGATTCTTGTTTTGCTGTTCTATGTCTTGGTCTCTTGTCCTTCACTACTTAATTGCAAATGTTGATTAGTCAGCAAAATAATACATATTAAAGCACTATCAGGAAGGGTATTTATGGTAGTAGAATTTGGTTTTCCACATAATACTTTTCTGCTTGAATATGCACTAAAAGTAAAGTAGTTGAACATGCTTACTTGTATTTGATGGGGGCGCATGTTATTACCACGTAAATATAATGTAATTAAATTGCATTCCTTGGGTTCGGGTTAGGTTGTTTGCTTTTGCTTAATTGCTTGCTTTACTAATGCACTTGCATGCTAACACAATAGATGCACTTAAAATAAGTTTTATTAACTCGTACATTTCGCAAATTGGCCTTACTTAGTCTATTTTTTGACTACTCAGTTGTAACCACTAAAGATAGACTATAGACTTACAATATGCATTTTTATACCTCTAGTCTGCATAGGTAATACAATACATAATGTAAATAGAGCAGTGTCTACAATATAAAAGGGCAGCATAATTAGGATATGGACGTGGTAGCTCTAGCTATACTCAGTTTCTAAAGATATATCCTGTTCTGGTATTAATTATGGACGTGCATGAAGTCAGGAACGTTATAATAATTGGTATCTAGGTTCTATTATTTTGTATTGTACGCTAATCGTAAGATAGGGATTACTATTGAATATCTAAGTAGAAGGTAAAACAGTTTCATATAGTATTTTACAACATAAATTAATAAACCACTCTTTACGTCAGTACTTTGTAACGGGTTTACCTTTTACGAACAATGTGAACATAACCAAGTCATGTTTTCGTTGATACATATCTGCATTTATAGTAGCATTTGCATTTAACTAAACGAATAAATTATTTGGAAATGTAAGAATTTTAAAGAGCCAAAATATAATTGTATAAATTTTTGCTTTGGCTCGAGTATATTCCTATTAAGGGTCAGAAGTTCCTTATGACTACAACGTGGTTTATTGATTTATGTAACCAGGATTCAACATGCGTTTAATTGTTGTTAATAGGCATTAGACACAATTTCCGTTTGGCTTTTATAGGAACGGTGATTCGAACAAGAAGAGCTGCCCCAGAGCAGCCATATGAATTCAACGCTGAGCATTCCTTCATTGTTCTTATTGGGGATCGTCAGTCTGAAAGACCTTTAAGTGAGAGTGGAAATGAAAACAGAAAACCAATTGCCGTATTATTCCACGGAAATTTTGTCAGACCCATATTATCACCATCATCCCGTTCTGTTCAGAAGGAAGATGATGATGATGATGATGAACATATGCGTGATGAGCTATAGTGTATTGTACATAAATAAGTTGTATTTGATAGAAGGAAGGAAGTGTTTCAATGGAACACATGGATATTATTGTACATTACGTTTCTAAACACAATCAGTGTTAATAATGCCTAAAAATGCACAATATCATAACAGAATTAGGTACGGTAAACGGTAATATCATTAATAATCATATATACGGAATGACAGGCTACATAAAAGCTAGAATGCAGCCAAGGCCACGCATGCCAGTCCAGCTTTTAAAGGCTATTTTATTGTTTACAAGGGGAAAGCTCTTTATGCAATGATCATTTGTGCATAGGTAGCCATAACCATTAACGTTCGCGTTATTGACTAGGTACTGAATAAAAGTGCACTAAAATGTTATAGCTACTGTTACTGGAGTCAGTTGTTTCTGACAATAAACGTAATAAAAATGATCTAAAATGCAAGGAAAGCAATTACTTATTTTAATTTTTCTCAAGGGTTTTATAGGTATATTAGCTGATTAACATAGAACATATTTATATATTTGCCGATATACCTAGGTAGATAGTAGATAGTAAATTAATTTTTATTGTAGGGTATTTACGGTAGGGATTAGGGAATATTCTATTAATAAGTTTAGTAGCTCTAAATATTTAGTCACAGGGTATTGGTACACGTTAAGTTAGTGATAAGAGTTCGGTGGTTCAAAATACCATACCAGTTACTATGCATATGCCTAGGCTAAAAGCTTTCATTCATGGCACAATATACCATGTCATACAATATATAATATGTAACTCGTGTATGCTATTAATGGTCTGCGATAATCTGTTGTAATAAATAATTGCGTATTAAAGGATTTCAAAATTAAAGATGGTTCATTCTTATAACAGGGATCTACTTGTATAGTTTACCTCAGTTATTAGTAAAGCTGCTTTTAGATTTGACGATTGCAAACTGTAATACAATTAAATTCTATTAGACCATTTCGTCATCTTTCTTCAGTTTCAATTTCAACTGCAGCATTGCTTCATTCTCAATCAATCTTTTTATAATTCATATTTCATAGTCAAGATAGCACCACAAAAATAAAGCAAAAATGTAAAGGATTCCACAATTTTAGGTGTTGTCAGCTTCATGACATATTCCATGCCTGTCGTCATTGAGGTCACAGTTGAGAACCCATTTATTGTCCTTCTTGTTAACAACGATGATGAAGATATCAATGTCAATTTTCCTAAAGTCAATGTTCTATTTATGGCCATGGTGAAACAATTTTCTTCTCACATGACTAAAACTTCATTTACTACCAACGAAGAGATTGCTCCAGAGCTTGTGGAAAGAAAAGTTGCGGACGAAAATATGGGAAATATTCATGGAACAATTAAGAACACTGGCCATACAAAAGATAAAATGGAGGAAGTAAGCGTCCAAACAAAGAACGATGCTAAATCTCATGATACAGTTATTATTCAAACTGATAATTCCCAGGATCTGCAAAACGGAAAGCATTCTACTTTTCTAGGAAAAATAATGGCAATTAAGAACTAGGTCCAGAGTTTAATATATGGGGGACCCAGGAACATTACCAGTATACTATTACATATAAGGAACAAAGCAATGCCACATACAAAAGTTTATGGAACAATTGCGTATAAATCCAAGTCTATTGTAAGTACTAAGGAATTATCAGATTTTTAGGTTTTAAAGACTACTGTATAGTCTAACCAATTTAATTCTTTTATATTTATCAGAGAAATATTATAATCAATCTAGTCTTCTGAAAACTTCCAAAATCCGCCATAAAAGGTGTTCATTTACGTAGTCATTCCGTAGCTAATAAAATTATTATATTGTAAATACTTAAGTAGTCATTTCTGTAGTTGGGTTCGTACTTACTGGTACAACTTTGATCTAGAGGCATTAACATAAAGGGCATCAGATATGTACCTTACCTATCCTAAATATATAGAATCCAGGCGCACGTGCCAGCTTAACTTATACTATCAAAACAAAGGAAATTAAAAATCTTCTTTAGACATACTTAAGGATGTAACCTTAACTCAAGAATCAAACTATAGTTATACGCTAGGAACTTAACATATTTCTATGCACTGGCTTAGCCAATTAAAATTCTAATATCGACTGTTGGAAAATAAAGTCTGATTGAAGTACTATATGAAGGAAATGCTTTAGTCGAATTTATTTGGTTTACTGCTTATAAATATTAATAGTTGGTTACCTAGACTTGTAGTAAAAATGTACACAATTGGGCTGATAATATTAGATGTATGCCAAATAGATGTCAATCGACATAACTATAGTCTACCAGCTAAACATTTGCCTGTTGGGTTGCACTACTGCACTAAATAATATTAAGTAATTGGTTTATGTTGGTAAATAAATAATCTAGTTTATGGTAGATATATCGGTATATTTATTTATGTATGACATGCTGGGTTTAACATAGCTAATTAATGCATTAAATGTTGGTAAAACGGTTATACCGTGCGTAGGTACCTTAATTATTTGTCTATACTAAATTAGATTATTGAACCGCTGCATGGAAATCCTGATCGTAACCAGGAACTAATGATTATAATGTAGTACACTAACAATGTAAAACAAAGCATAGTTATGGATATGGAGCATCGCCCGTAGAATAAAGTGCTAGATTTTTGAAAGTTGAAAATGACCTTTGGACTTTCAGGTCTCCAAATTACTTTGAAAAGCGCCTTCATGGGCACCTCTTTGAATATGAATCGTCCGTTTGTTGCCGCAATATATGACAATACGACAAACTCCGTCCTTTTCTTCACCACACTCAAAAATCCTCAGCAGACATCCATAAAAATCGGGGGTACCACCAAAAGCTCAGCAGCCAGTATAACTCAATCGGTTCTGCCATCGTTTGTTACTTCGATGATGCTGGCCGCAGCTATTTTACTTTGGTCTGCTCAAGGCTTCAATGTAATTTATAGGCAGGCTTTGTAGAAGAAGAGTGAGACATGAACACAAATACCAGGATCTGTTAAAAAATTATGCAATTTTATTTACACTGACAATTGAGACAATCTTTTGAAACTATCTTTTATAGTTTTATGTTACATACGTTATTTAACATTCTGAAGTTCTTCGTTTAATGAATCATTTACAATATTTAACTAATATAAATGTACCCGTAGTACTACTTAGTAATCTAATCAATAACTTAATCAATAGTTAAGTAATTAGCTGAATTATATAATTACATTCCTGATTAATTTAAGATAAACTACTTACACTAACCGTAGCATGCAATTGGCAGCAACTCATTTCAACACAATAGTTTGGTTTACAAGTATATGTAAGAGCAAGTGTATATGTACGTACATGTATGTGTTTTTTCGATTTAATTTGTAGCGGTTAGAGCTCGAGGAAGAAGCCTATTTCCACCTTTACCCATGGCCCCTATCCACATCAGTTTAAACCGACCTTTTATTACCATTATTTATAAATATAACAGAACCAACAATATCTCTATACTATTTATGGGAGTGTACCATCACCACCCAGAGCTTGCAAATTCGAACTTAATAAGAATTATTAATCTTTAAATACAATTAGGGAGCAGCGATTACCAGGGTATTTTATTGCTCTTTTACAAATAAAACGGTTTATTTGTTAATTACCAATACAACGATAGGTAGTATAAATCTATCTTAAATAGTTAGTAGTAATTCTATATATTTATTTAATGTATAGTAATTTAATATTAATTATTTAGATCACAAAACAAATTATATTGGTACCATAAAATATTCTAATGTAAAAGATTTTCCAACTATAAATGTGCTAAGATGTATTTTCGCTGTGTGTCTATCTAGCTATTACTATCAATACCCGCAATTTGAGGGTTCTTCCCACTTCCCTAATGATGAATATCAATCGTCCTTTCGTCTTTGCCATAATTCAGCAAAATTCAGAATGTTCCACTTCTAATTCTGATGAATCTATGAATAATAATTCTACTGAATTATATTGTGGTGGGAATGGGAACATTTTGTTTATGGGAACCGTTATAGATTTTACAAAATCTGATTCATTGGACTGTGAATTGTAAATGATATATCAAAGTGAGAATGATTTATCAGTATTAAAAATATAAAAATGTTAGTCTGCTCTTTACCAGCATAATATACTTGCATAGCAGACTGGTTTGAAATAAATGATAGTAGGCACATTATGTAGGTAAATAAGTGTATTCATTTAATAGTGCTGAAAAAGCCTAAAATATAAAAATGCAATTTTAGTGAATGTTATAGTTAAGATGGACCTCTCCATTCTCAGTATAAGAAGAGATAAGCATAATGTTTTTCAATATTTTTTCTTCGTTCCTTTCTTAACATTACATAATTTGCAATATACATTTAAATAAGACTAAAAATATTATAATATAATATGTAATCTTGCTTTATTCTGTATCTCTTACTTGATTTCAAAAATCTAGTGTGCAACACGTTTTATAGCCCATGGGGTAGAGGTTTATTTAATAAAGGGATAATAAAATTTGAGATCCTTAAAATTCTTATTTCATTGGTAAATGGGTAGTATGTAAAATTATATCATCAACACACAGCATGTTTTCCGTCTATTCTTCAACAGTGTAATGTAATAAGTAATGTCCATTTTACAATCAAACGAATCAAGCTCAAGACTATATAATTAAACACGATTTCTCGAATCCAAATATAAAGCTTTTGAGAAGAGAGTATAACATGTTCAATTTCAACAAGTTGCTTGCTTAGCCTAAAGCTTTGCGTTTTTCTACATCTTGGCTTATTACTTAAATACAAATTCAAATTAATTTTATACTCGTTATTTAGAAATTGTATCCGAATGGCGATCCTTGATTTCTCCTGTCAATCTGGAACCAAAAATAGTAGAAATGAATCATCCTTTCATCATCTCTGTTTTTCATAGGGGTTCTAATACTCCATTGTTTATCTCGGCAACTTATTATATAACCTACTAAATTCTCACATGCTTAAAACAGTCGAATTTCGCTAAATACACTTGCCAGGATGACAAATGCATAACAGTATCAGTCTTCAAAAATATTAACATACCTAGTTATTGTGCTAGGGCTGGGAAATCGATTTTGATCCGATTTTTATTTCAATTAATGTTTGCCACCCTATAAAGTTTACCAGTTTAACTCATAATAACTCAAAATATTAAGGACCCTATTTAGACGCTGGTAAATGTACTTAGACCTATATTATTTGTTTGATATGTCTGGTAGGTTTAGTATTTACAGTTAAATATTTTTGCATTTATTTTTATAAATATGTCAATGTACCTGAGAGTAGTGGCACTGTGCACCATTTTTGAGGTTTTATTCTGATAGCTACCATTTTTAATGACAGTTCATTTGTTCACCTATACCCACTTATAGTAAAGTATAGTCTTTCGTTAAGCCAATTTGAGTTTTAATGCTGAATTCTTGTGAGGTTCTTCACCTCGCAATCTTGGAAATCAATCTACTAAAGTATTGGCAAAACGATTTCAAGATTACTAAGTATGAGCTGACTTGTTGCATAAAAGTACTTGTGCCATACTATTTACCACAAAGCAACACAATAAAAAATAGTTGACAAATCTATGTTTAATAAAAGAGAAAATTATTCCAGCCTAAGATAAAGATAACAACCAATCCAACATCAATCCATATAACAACCCACACCAAATAGTTTATTAAAAATGTGATCATACCTTACCTTGTAATTGACTAAAGTGCTTACTTGCAGGTGTTGCTCTCGTGGACTACAGTTTCATGCGGAAAGGCTTCCGCTTCCATGTAGACAGACCATTTATTGCGTTCATAGTTGTAGATCGACATATACAACTATTTTCCATGAAACTACCCGTATTTTAGTTTTTACTTTGTCCACATTAATTCATTTTTACAGCTTTTAGCAAACAAACATACCCGGTCCCGTGTTCCCTTCAAAAATGATTTTTATACCTACTTAGTTATCATATTAAAAAGGTTGTCTATAAATGCCATGCATTTCTCCCTGTTTATTTCTACATTATTTTGTTCCCTATTTGTATTTATACAATTCGTACTTACTGGCACTAGTAGTTCAGAGTCAGAGTTTAAGCATATCTGTAAACTGTACATAATGTTGCATGCTGACCACACAGAAACCGTTTCTCATAAAAGGCTCATAAAAGCTCTTACCTACATTGCAAGATAAACAACTTTCTTCAGACGTCAGTATATCCATTTATAATCTGTCCATGATCTACAAAGATGACACTATTGTAAAAGAAACGGTATGTTGTTTATTTCCTTTTATGAACATGTAGAATATGTTCTGCATTAGCGCTGAATTTCTAGTCTTCCGTATTTAGATACTTAATTAATTATAGGAAATTGCCCTCAAAATCCTCATTATCCAAAATCATATATTACATAAGTATTAAGTATGACCTAATGCAACCTTTTTGTTTGTTTTAAAGCTTAAAACAGTTTTGCAGTGTGTTTTTGTTTGAAAATTTTACTACTTTGGATTGCGCTATGTTGAGTTTCAGTTTTGCTTATTGTGTTAAGCATCAAAATAGTAACATTGATAAATAATACAGGTAATCTACAAAATAAACATACCCACACATATACATACTACAGATATCCTACTATTTGATTTCCTTTATTACAGCTTTGAAGATGCAAGGCAGGTCTATGATTAGACGTTCGCCTGTGATAGTTGATTCTCCTTTCATAGTGAGAATAGCTGAGATGTATCCATCGAACAAAGCAAAAAAGGCTGAGTTTTTAAATATAATTTTTTCTGGAACTATTCTCAATCCAAAGCCATAAACCGAACACTTTCTCCAGCCCTCCACGTAACCAAAAATAGCATATGAAATTAAAATTACAATATTATAAAATGAAGCCATAAAATCAGCTTCACATTTAAACTTTGATTTAATTACGTAATAGTAACAGTAACGACTATTATAATGCTTAAAACGCTGGAATTTATATGCACATATTCAGCTTAGCATTTATTTGATTAAAAGCAGTTATAATGTCATTTTAAGCCTTATATTTTCACGTGGCGAAATATACATTATGTAATTTTAATAATAATGTGCAACTACACAATTTACATAGAATTAAATAGTCGTATAATGATGCAGCATTTGCTTATAATTAGTAAACACAGGTAAGAAATAACATTTATTACTACTAATACATGCAATATTTTACATATACCACAGATATGTGCCAAGCACTGTTGGGCATATCAGTTGTATTGAAAGTAAGCAGTATTACTTAAATATAAGCGATTTATAAGGGACCTATTTTAACTACATTAACAGGTAATCATAATGGCAATGTCATCAAAGTTTCTAGACCCAAAAGCCGAAGTTTTGGTGGATCACCCATTCGATGATTATTACCCAAGAAAATAATTTGGCTTCCTGTTTGGTTTTTGTTTCATATCACAGTCCAAGTTCTAAGCAACAATAACTATGTGAAGAAGTTACTATTTAGCTTATACGACTAACATAACCTTAAATCATTAAGCATAGAGCCGAAGATATCATTGTCAACTGCATTATGTATTAAGCTGTATTTTGGTTATTGTAATTTGCACTAAGTTTAGTAATGCAAGAATAAAAACTGGCAACATTTTTACTTCATTCTTCAGCCTACCCTACTTATTTAGACATGTACTTTAGTTACTTAACCTGTCATAATAGAACAGCTTAACATTAATAGAGTTACTTTTGATATCTACTATTATTACTTACTTCAATATTTATTTGTAATAAATTAAAACAAAATAAGATTGTTATTTGGTTGCCGAACTGCTTATTCGTGCGCACATCATTCTCTTTCCATGAGCTACCACAATTTTGTTCTCAAGGGTTTTATAGGTATATTATAGCTGATTAATATATAGAACATAGATTTGCTGACGTACCTAGGTAGATAGTAAATTAATTTTTATTTTAGGGTACGGTATGGATAATAATTTTACAGACTCTACTGTATAGTCTAACCAATTTAATTCTTATTCATCAGAGAAACATTATATTCAATCTATAGTCTTCTGAATGCTTCCAAAATCCGCCATAAAAGGTGCTCATTTGCGTAGTCATTCCGTAGATAATATAAATATTATATTGTAAATACTATTCTGGTATTATTTAATTATCAACTGGTTTGTTCTTTAGTAATGTTTCTGTGTACTTTCTGATTTACTAAATAAATAACCTAGTTTATGGTATACATATCGTTATATGTATGACATGCTGGGTTAAACATAGCTAGTTAATGCATTAAATGTTGGTAAAATGGTTAATACTGCACTGTAGGTATCTTAAATGTTTATGTCTACACTAAATTAGATTATTGCACCGCTGGCGCTGCATGGAAATCCTGATCGTAACCAGGAACTAATATATGTAGTAATACACTAACAATGTAAAGCAAAGCATAATTATGGAGTAAGGATACGGAGCATCGCCCGTAGAATAAAATGCTAGATTTTTGAAAGTTGAAAATGACCTTTTGACTTTCAGGTTTCCAATTTACTATGAGAAGCGCCATCATGGGCCCCACTTTGATGCATATGAATCGTCCGTTTGTTGCCGCAATATATGACAACACGACAAACGCCGTCCTTTTCTTCAGCACATTCAAAAATCCTCTGCAGTCATCCATAAAAATAGGGGTTACCACCAAAAGCTCAGCATCCAGTACAACTCAATCGGTTCTGCCATCGTTTGTTACGTCGATGATGCTGACCGCAGCTATTTTACTTTGGTCTGCTCAAGGCTTATAGGCAAGCTTTGTAGAAGGAGAAAGGAGAGCGAGACATGAACACAAATACCAGGATCTTTTAAAAATTATGCAATTTTATTTATATTTACAATTGAGACAATCTTTTTTTAATTTTTCAAATGATGTTTAGTAATTATTTGGCAAGAATAAATATTGGCAACATTTTTACTTCATTCTTCAGCCTACCCAACTTATTTGGATGTAGTACTTTAGTTACTTAACCGATACTAGTATATGGAACAGTTTAATATTAATAGAATTACTTTAGGTTAATAATTAAATAATTAATTATTTGTAATAAATTAAAACAAAATAAGATTGTTATTTAGTTGCCGAACTGCTTATTCGTATGCACATTATTCTCTTTCCATGAGCTACCACGTACGCAATGCATTCCATGAAAAAACTTGTCCAACCAGTGTGAATTTCATGGATGAAATATTTCATTCATATTTATAATGCAATATGTGTACACTAAGTTTAATTCCATGCAAGTCTGCATGTTGTTTTCTACATCTATCTCCTTAAGTCAGTGAGCTTTTATGAAAAATGACGTCGTCCTTCAGTTCTACGATTTCTTCAACCTGAACTAGGAGATCTGCAGGAAGCT
This sequence comes from Tomocerus mixtus, assembly GCA_034694165.1. Taxonomy (NCBI): domain Eukaryota; kingdom Metazoa; phylum Arthropoda; class Collembola; order Entomobryomorpha; family Tomoceridae; genus Tomocerus; species Tomocerus mixtus. The sequence goes on along the minus strand of JAQFYC010003075.1, from coordinate 3,638 downwards.
AAAATAAGCTTAGGGCACTAAAACAACGAAAATAGGGTGACCATATCTAAAATCTATTTTACTTATGTGTTTTGCTTTCAGTTACCAGCTAAAGATAAATTATAAATGCTGCTACTTATTGATGTATTATATATTAGACACTGTAATCTTCTGTATGTAATAAATAATATATGTGCTATGTATTTATGTATGTACTATGTATCTTATTTGAAAATGACGGTCACCCTGCTGAATTACCAGCTCCAGTGCTAAGCTTGCACGAGTTTATATCATTCAGTCAGGCACAGGCAGTTAACATTATAATATAATAAAATTGCTTCTTAGGATTCCTATATTTTCGTTTTCGTTAATTCTCATATATAGTAAATGAGTATTTTCTTTTCAATTGCATTTGCAGAAGCAATTAGTAATTATCTAACATTTACTGGGGAAACTCATAAAATAAGTGCATAATGTTCTCAATTAAACGTATAGTTTTCTGGCTAATATCATGTACAATCTTTCCGCAATCTTTTGCTGAAATCTCTACAGCGAATAATCAACTTGCTACCAAGTTATACAGTGTAAGATAATAGTAGTCTGCTTGGTACAATTGAACCAAACTAAATATGTATATTTGATTAATTTGCACAGAAAAATTATTACTCATAATTAAGCCCTTTTCTCAATTTTTGAATAACATATTTAACAGATATTAGCAGAGAATATTGAAGGCGATTTCATTTATTCCCCATTCACATTAAGTTGTGCCCTGGCAATGCTGAACGCTGGAGCTGATGGTGAGACAGCTGCGGAATTCGAAAAGGCTCTAGAATTCATCCAAGACAAGGAGGATGTTGCTCAAGATTACAAACGCATATTAAGAGACTTTAAAGTGAGTGTCTCGGTGCTAAATAACGGTATAAGTAATCATCTATGTAATGTATTGCAATTTTAGAGTAACTTAATTTCAATGTATTTCTATCCTTTAGAAATTATATTCCACTAATGAAATTGCGATTCGGATGTATCTCAGAAATGACACAGTGCTTAAACAAATATATAAAGAACATTTAAGCGAAAACTTTTTTGATGAGCCTGCTCTAATAAACTTTTCTGACACGGAAAGAGCAAAAGACGAAGTTAATGAATGGGTAGCAAACGCAACAGAGTCAAAAATTGCCCAGTTGATCCCGAATGGTAATAAATGCAAAAAATAATGCATCCTTTTACTTACATGCACATCAAATCTTAAAACAATTAAAGTTTTATGATTTAAAGATAATTAACTCGTAGGCATACTTGGAAACGACAGTTCCGTTGTTCTCGTAAATGCAATGCATTTTAAAGGATCGTGGATTAGCCAATTCAAAATTAACGATACTCAACCCAGTCCGTTTTACTATAACCAGAACAAGTCTCACCAAATAGACATGATGTTTCAAAGGATTGAAGTCCCATTTGCGGAAGTTGAAGACTTGGATGCCACGGCCATATCCTTACCATACAGAATTACTCCGGCTAACAAAAAAGATAGTCGCTTTGAATTAATACTTCTGCGACCAAATAGTCGAGTTGGGTTGGCCGAATTAGAAAGAAAATTGGCGACATATCCCTTCTCATTGATTATTGCTAGATTTTTGGAGAAAAGGGACATGTACATTTATATACCAAAATTCCATATTGAAACTTCTGGGTTACAGTTCATTCATGGTCTCAAAACGGTTGGTTATTTATTATAGAAAATAATATTCATGCTTTAGTATAATCTAATTCCTAATGCTTTTAACAATTTGATACTGTTAAAATTAGATGGGCCTCAGCTCCGTATTTAACAATGAAACAGCAGATTTATCTGGAATTTATGACTCTAAAACTTCAGTAAACAAATTACACGTATCGCAGATGTTTCAGAAAATTAATTTTACAGTTGATGAAGCTGGAAGTGATGGCATTTTTAGTGGTGCATCAGGTAATAATTTTATATTACTTATCATACACGTTATTATTTTCAATTTGCAAGTGATTGCAAAAATTATACATTCGTATTTTTAATTACAGTTCCTCCGAAAAGTCATCAACCTCCAGAATCATTTCGTTTGGATCGACCATTTGTAGGTTTTGTGTACGATCAAGAAAGGCACATTGTCGTTTACATGTTTAGAAAGAAAGAAACTCCTCCGCCAGCTCCAATACAATACTGAAAAAGAACTCCACTTACAGTAGCAGTAAACTAATACAGCACTAATAAATATTATATGCAGAAACATTACTCAATATTAAATGTCATACAACCTTGGAATCAGTTGTATAATATGTCCCTAAAAATCGTACAATACATTAATTAGAACATTTTTTAACTGGGGATTTTTTTATCTAGCTGTTAATAGTATGGAAATGGAATGAAATAAATTAAAACCATTAAGGCTAAATAAAGTAATACTGTAAATTCGTTTTATTACATATTAATTGTCCTGTCCTGCATCCTGACTAGTTTGCACACGGTCATGGGTACTGCCCCATTTATGACATCAATTAGTGGAGCTATGTAATTTAACATAATAGTATTTTTGCTACTTTAGCAGATCTCTATAAAAAATTTATTATTTACAGAGCCATCGTACAGCATGAATATACATACACATGTTTAAATCCTCATTTCGTTAATTCGTCATTAATATCAATATCTACTACCTATTTACGTTGCCTACGTATGTATCATGACTATATCGCATAGCAAGATAATACTGTAAAAGCCCCCTACAAGTGGGTGTATAATAGGAACATAATTACAAACTCGAAGAGATTTGTTAATATGAGATACGTGGCAGGTAATACAAAAGGAAAATACAGACAATTATCAAAACTCTACTATATTGAGAAATATGTACCTAATTATATACTTACTCCTGCCTTTTAGAAATATAAAATACTATTACACTCAATATGAGGAACTTTTTGATGGTCATGTTATGCTATTGAATTGTAATATGTAGTCGGGTCGGTACGTGTAATGTAATTAGTACTATTTGCTGATCATATATCCTTATTCTACTATTAGTGTAATTCCTTTGTTTTGGAACAGTGATTTGTAGATTTAAAGTACCCTTCCCTCTGATTTCAAAGTGACTGCTTGACCCTAAGCCTAGACTGGAATGGTTCAGGAAAAATTACAGATTTCTCTACCTATCCGTTTGTAGGGAAATTATGTCCTAATTATATTACCCCTAGTTTGTACTTGTACTTAAGGTGATTCTAATTTCTCCGTTTGTATAGTAATATTGATCTGTGTATAGTACAGTATATATTTAGTATTTCAACCGTAAGAATTGATCATTTAACTATTATTCTTCAACTATACTAAAATACTGCTCTGCCACAATTTTATAAATCAATTCATGTTCGCTTTACTTGTATTCTTATAATATACAGATACACAAGGCCCATTCAACATTCGTTTATATTATCTACTAAAGTAATGATCAGTTACATACTTAGAGCTAAACTAAGTATTAAGTAACTAAACTAAAATTTTAGACTGGTACTTCGCTATTTAACTTTTCTCTTTTGATCATGAATTACTAGTTACCGACACCAGATCGTATTCGAATTGTATATTTATCTTCTACACACATTTCCTTCATAAATAAATACACTAC
>JAQFYC010003074.1:0-22354 GCA_034694165.1 Tomocerus mixtus | reverse complement strand
TATGTAGTGCCAAGAATAAATGTAAATGCGTAGCAGATATATATTTCTCACGCCTGCATTATGGCAATATGTTCCTACCAATACAATCCAGTACTGTATTAAATTTGTATCATTACAATTATTCCATCTTCCTATATGTCTGTCGTTTGTACGGTATGTGCACTATTGGACTAAGAACCATAGAAATCTGCATTACGATCAGGTCTAAGCAATTACCTAAGTACTAGCCAACACTAATATGAATGCAAATTACAAAGCATTACAAAAATACACTAATGGTTCACATGTTACGTATACTACATTAGTATAGCACAGTGTGACATTATGTTCAATGCACAACTGGAAAGAACTAGCAGATCTGCCCACCAGCAGCAAAGTGTAGACTGGTGTTATTAGATGTTGAATGCAAAAGGTGGTTAGGTACTATATAGTGGCTATATGTACATTGCAGTAGGGAGAATACAATAAAAAGTATAACACAAGCATCCGAGAGTTGTACATCTTCATTCAACAAATATAAGCTGAAGGTAAATCTGATTAGTTATTTTCAGATGAAACGAGTCAAGTCTACTCCAACTAAATTTGTGCATTGAGTAAGCTGTAGCTTTAGTCTACGTTTCATCTCCAGTCTCAAAGGTGCACTATCTGTGTTACGTTAAAATAATCCCATGGGTTCCGTATTTTATTTACATTCACTGCTATTGCTACGCTTACTCTAATGAATATCGAGCTACATACACACTCATACTTTTGCCATTTGTAGTACTACGGTACAACAGTATATATAATCCCATAAAGAAAAGAAGACATTTACAATGCATGAAACATTCGCACACATACGTATAAAATACATAATACTTATTCTATCTACCATAGCAAGGAACGTAGATGAACCTGATTACCTGATATGAATTGATGACGAACGACGAAGAGTAGCATATGGACAGGATCGACTGGCTATCTTGCTCTTATATAGAAATCTGCTCGTTTTTCTTGTTCATTGGATTGCCAGATAAATAAGGGTAAAGCCAAAGGCATATTTATCAGTATTGCAGTTTAGAATTGTTATAATAGAATAACACTAGCATTGCCTTATGTACTTTACTTTATTCTTTATGAAGACTTAGTTTAGTTAGTACATGTTTCAGAGATAGTAAAATTTAATACATGTTAGCTCTAGATCCCCAAGTTCTACATACACATCCATGGAACATAAAAAGCTGTTTGTTACACTTAATACAGTTACTTAGCTAATGTAAGTTATAACTTAGTATAGATACGTACGTTGCATTAAGTTTTCATTACAGCATTTTCTAAAGGCTTATGTTATTATTCTTATAGCTGGAGTTAATGCATAAGAGGATAAAGAAGGGTAAGTTGTCTTGTCTTACTCGTACAATGTCTTGTCTTGTAGTCCTGACCATTGCATTTTGCGCTGTGTATGCAAAATTGTAAGTTTGGAATGGAAGTAAAGTAGAGTAGAGTAAACTATGTAGTAAAGTAAAGTATAAAGGAGCTTTATATGTATTGATATAAAATCCTTATTTGATAACACAGTTACTTACTAATGCAACTTCTGCTTACATTATACTTAGAGTAGCATAGCCCGGTTGAAACAGAGTCAAGTCAAGTCAAGTCACCTCTGTGGATCAATACCTTTATATAACGCGTGCGTGTCTAAAATCCTGCCAGGTTTTCCTGAACAATTTTGCACATACGGAATTGGTTTGTGGTCTGCCTGGCCATACGATAACAGAGCAGCAGACAAGACAAAACAACTTTTTTCATTTCGAGCACTGCAATATCATTCCCTATTTAATTTAGTTATTTAATGCGCTATGCATTAGCTAAGTCGTCGATTTTTTCCTAGGGGATACGGATATCGTTAGTTAAGCTAGCGTAATAGAATTTTAATTCAATAAAATTCTAACACAGATATAAAAATCCGACTACTGTAGCCAAGTAAACAATTAACTACCGAGTTTTTATACTCAGAAAATATCTACCATAATAAATATGTAGGTAGTAGGTTAGTTAGGGTAGGATAATAATTACTCATTTAGTTTTGTCATATAACTATACAGTTATGTCTGTAGCAATTAACAATATAGTAAAGTAAAAAGATAACTAGAAAAACGGGACGGGACAGTAAAAAGTTTACAGTGTTAATCTAGATCTACACGATTGATCACATTTTCAATTAATGCCTTGAATTTTGTTCACTAAGGGTGCTATGTAGAGCAATAATGTTCTAACTCTGACATTTGTTCTCTCTTACTTATAAGAAGTTACTTTTCTTTTCAGAGAAATTACCAACATAAAGAATATCAATACATCGACATAAGGTGGTGCCTGGCCTGACTGAACGGTTAGTTACCTTATGTTAGCGATGCGATAGCGTAAACAGACCTACACGTTTCAATACGTTACACTTGAGCCAAGCAACATTGTTTTCAATCTTCTAAACTAAATTGAAAATGGGCAATGCGGATACAAAACTTAATTTTCGCAAAGCCTTTGTGGAACTTTCGACGAAAACGAGGGTGAGTTCAACTTTAAATATACTTCTTATAATCATTTCTTTACGTATTCATTTACTATTTCCATTCCATTTCTCGCCTTGCACATATTGGCTTTTATATGCAAACATATGTATTGCGTTACACACTACACTATGTTGTAAGTAGGTACCTATGTATCCTTACGTACAGATATGTCGCAGTTGCATACTGTCCATATGCACTTCTATTTTCTATACATAATGCAATCTATAAATATTGAGAAAAATATGTGGCACTGTATATGGATTCAAGTAAGGGCCGTAGCGTAGGCATACCATGCGCGCATAATGTTTACAAACCAAGTACCTATGCAATATTTAGTCCATAGCTAATATAAGTATGATAAGTACATGCCTACTTTATACATAGCAGCTACAAATATAACCATTTGCTATATTTATACTCATTGATATTATTCATGCCGGTATATCAGCATATCCATCCGTATGGAAGCGTGGACATACGCTTGCTCTTAATCATATTGTGTAATACGAAAGTTGTGTTTCTGTCACAACGGAAATTAGTTGCTCTCTCATCGCCTGATAAACTTTTCCAAGAACGGGAGAAATCCTAAAAGAAACATGCAGTGAATGGGCAGCCTGTATGGTACTGTTTTTCTGTAAATTAGGGAAGGGTAGAGTGGTAATAGTTGTTACGGTAGTATACGATAACTTGCGACATAATATGTACCTAGTATAAGTAGCTCTCTTATCATTAGTATGTGTCACATTTTTACGGTAAAACACATAGCTAACTAAGATGTGCGTACACAACTATTTGAAACGTATCTTATTATATTACCATTAGAATAAAACATTGTTAAATTTAAATTTATTTAGACAGGCTGGTAAATACAAAATATAAATATCAAAATAAAAACAAAATAACAATTGAATCTACATACATAATAGAATGAACATGAGCAGTAATAGCTTTAGTTCACTATTAAAGTTAATACTTACAATTAGGCAACCTTTCATTTGACAGGAGACCTACATACATTTCACTATCTGATCTTCACTGCCAGCATAATGAGCATATAGATATCAATTTGTGTATGGATATTAGAGTTAGATGTACCATTACATACTTTATGTTGTATGAAGTTTGAATGAATGAATGGTTTATGCATTTTGTAGTAGAGCGTTATTTGGCATTGACATTTTAATTTTATGCTGAATATACATACATATCTGTACATACATAATATGCATACATAAAATATGATTGCTCATAATCTTTATGCAGTATATCTGTGCTGTGCTGTATTACTGTATATATCAGGGGTGTATTATATTATAAAACCAACCTTCATATTGCAAATTACATAGCAAGTAAGTACAGGCATATATTGTTATGGTATACAGATAACATGTTTGCTTTTGATTTTTTTTGCAAGTTATGGTAGTCTAGTGCTTTAGGGCTTGCATCCGTTATATAATAATGATTTTACAAGATGAAGGTATTTATTAGTGTATTTATATAATCTGTTCTGTTAGGTCTGTTAACTTTAACTTATACTTAAGCTCGAGATTAGAGAATATAAATTGATTATGCATTCCAACATAGTGAAGTGCACTGTAAATGCTACATAGATTGCTTGTCTACAACACTCATGTTTACATACAATTGTAAATAGTAAACATGAACTATAATTTAATGCATTATCGCCGGAAGAGGTAGGGCACATATAAAAACTATTATCTAGGTAAAGGTAAATGCACCTGTTTTCTTTTGTTTTGTGTTAAGTTAAGCAGTAGCTTGTTTTTGTTTGTGAAAGCTGATCACGATGTTAATTCCCCGTATTCTGTACTGTACAGAAGCTTCTAACAATATTGCGTTATCATTGTTTTCAGCCCATTGATCCAAATGATGAAGAATATTGGGAGCAATTCTGGTCGGATAATGTTGCTAGTGCCCATGATGTATTTACACTAATTCCGGCAAATGAGATACGACAACTACGAGATGAGTCGCCTAACAATTTGGCGACTCTTTGTTACAAGTCGGTGGAAAAGTTGGTTAAAGCTGTGGACACAAGCTGCAGGACACAACAGGATCAACAAACAGGTATTTCATTTTTGCTTGTACCAATACCTAACATAGCGTAAGTGTATTTTTCCGCTGCTGTTTACATACGCATAGCGGTTTGGCAACACGCCTGTAAAATTTGCTCTGACTTTAATGAAAGTGGTTCAGTGGAGGTTCAGGTTATGTATGTATTACAAGTACCTATGCATAACACTTATTGCACATGTTGTAATGTCAAGAGAAAAAGTAGCAAAGGAAATTAGGTACAATTTGCGGCAACCTGACAGATACCTGTATGTTTATAGGTACTGCTATAATTTGTCAAGCATAAATGCAAGTTGCTGAGTGAGCAGAAATGAAAACTCATTGAAAATTTAAACCAAGAGATGTATATTTCGAGATTAGTTTACTACACCATGGAGGAATACTCATATAATGGTGACGGATTGTCAGTTTGATTAAGTAGGTACTATTAGGTATGTGCTAGATTGGTTTGGTACCCATCACCTTCAAAATATGATGTTTTATGCAATGTTGCTTGAATATGCAGGTAGCCAAACTGACATAGCAAACCCACTCCACTGCACTAGTTCAAATGGGGGTAACCGGATGTCGATGAATTGAGATAAGAGAATGCAAAATGCGAAAAGCTGACATTGCATTTGGGAGTTTGCACTTTTTGTATTTACATTTACATTTGGCAGTTTACTTTTGTATACTCGCTATTGAATATTTACCTACATAGTTATATCATCCATTGTGTTTTATGGGAAACTTTATAGTACAATTGAAATTAAATACTGCTGTTGTAACTTGTAAAAGTATTTACATATCATCTTATCCAAGGTAATTACAAATTACAAACAAAGTTGGTTGTATTAGCACCGGTAATGGCAAGGACATAATTGTAGTTCATGTGTAGAGGAGTACGCATACTAATGAAGTGCTGATGGGTCATTAATGTTCATCTTAGAGTGAAGATATAGATATGCGTTTCTGTTTCTGTTATGCTATTATAATGATGTTTGGTGTAGACTTAGATTTTGGCTTTAAAAATGGCGTGTAACCGTAAAAGAATCCCTATTAACTATTTAAATGAATTTTTTAGCCCTAAATTGCATTCGACTGCTGACCCGAATTATACCATACATGTTTGAAGATGCCGACTGGCGCACGTTTTTCTGGTCAAGTCTTCCAACTGCTACACCTCAAGACGATGATGATACTTTACCACTTGCCAAGGCTCTTGTCAGTGCTCTTTGTGTAAGAATTTGCCTAATTATATTTATTATCACCATATCAATTAAATTAACCAATGTCATCCGCATTTGTAGAGTACATACACATTCAGTGTAATATGTATAAGTCCTAAAGGTAGATACGGATGTATAGGTAAAGGATATTTTGCAGTATAGGTAAATAGTTGTAGTTGTACTAACCTAAAATTTTAAGGAAAACTATGAATTCTCTTTGGACTAAAAATTACCAGCGAAAAATACCTTTTGGGTACAAGCAGTATACTAATACTGTATAAAATATATAACACTTTTGCTCTTGTGAATGAGAAATGCCATAAAACAATTTCACACATACTATTACATAATACGTAAATTCATTTTATGTTATCAGATTTGAACAAATACTGGCCACTCGTTGCATTCCCATGTTATCATATGCTAATGCAGTTGAATTGATTTTAAATTCCGCCCAACTCTACATTTATGTCTTTTTTAAGAATCAATAAGCAATACATGGAACTCTTATACAATTAGATTCCTTTTATTAGTGGGTGTGCAGATCCATTCTTAAGATAGGTATTCGACTATTTCTATAATGAGATAAATAAATACATAATGAAAAAGCAAATGAAGCATTTTATTGTACAATACGTTTGAATACTGTAATAAGTTATAGTATGCATCCTCCTCTTCTCCTCCCACCTGTAACACACCTAAAGCAATAATAGAATTCAATAACCCTAATAACGATGTACTTACAAAACTGTATAAGATACGCAAAATTACATTTGAAAACAAACCTACACCATATTTGCATAAATACTAGTACTTGTACTTTTGAGTGTTTAAAAGCCAATGCTAGGCTAGCAGATAGTATTGACATTGGTATCAAGCCAGCGGTCATCTTTTGCGCAATATTTTTGCCATCTTTTATTCTGTTTTCCATATTAATGACTGTTTAATGTACAGTAATTACAGATTAGGAATGGGTGTGAAAGAAACTACCCCATTTTCCTTAAACACTTATCACATAGTGAAAATTGATTTTAATTGCTTACTAAGGGTGTGCTATTAAGATTAAGACGTAGGAATTCCAATTTGAAGATTCTATGCATTTTGCGTTACGTGAATGTAAATATGGATTTGTTACCCAATAACAAGTGCACTATGAAGGTACTAAATAATACAGTTACGCAAAACGGAAAATGTTACAATGACTTTAGTGTGGTCATGATTTTTGTATTTGGGGATAGACAGTACAGATAATAAAGACACGCATGGTAATGGGGTATGCAATACTTTTTCTTGAGGAATGATTAGTTAGGTGTTAAAAGGTGAGATTCGATCAATGAGACGAGCCTCTTCCTAAGTTGCTAATGAATATTGTTTTTTTTCAGGATTTACTCTTCTGTCCTGATTTTACTGTTGCTGCCAATAAGAAGTCCGGCCCAGTAAGTGCATTTTTTATTTCAATACATAAGACACACAGGACAACAAAGAATTGATGTTTCTGCGTACATCATGAAATGCAATGGCTTCTCATAGTTATATTGATACGAATGTAACATTTAAAAGAACTTAGACAAGTTAGTGAGATGAAATGACAGTAGTCTACATGATAACAAATGATTGATAGGTCATTGTTATTGCATAATGAATTCATTAACCTACAAATAACGGTATCTTAAGTGATCAGCTTAATTAGTAAAATCCTTTCAGCAAATTAACCAAATTGTACTTTTTGGTTTTAATCTTTAGTATAGAGCAGGTACTATACTCAGGTACAAATAAGTACTTCAGTTTTGTGCGAATTATTTTATATAAATAATGACAAAAAGTTTTGGTACGGTATAATCATATTAGATTATTATGCAGATTAGTATTACTGATACAAATGGAAGATTTTTAACAATGAATTAATGAAAAGTACTTACCAACTAGATCATACAATTGGACTCTTTTACTTTCTTATATATTTAGTTGGTCTTTACAATAATATTTACTTCTAAATCACCCTAAAATCATTTTTGCATTGACAAATCATTTCATTCATTCTGTATAATGAAACTTTCTGATTTCTCACTTATTTACTACTTACAAATTGCAGCGATATGTATAATACATTAATTGTTAACTTGCAAAAGAATGCATATAGCTAAAGCATATCTGTAAATGATCGAAGACCTAACATTTGTCATCAAAACGTTATACATTATCCTACAGTATCTCGTCACCGCTACGTTATATAGTACATAGATATGAAGAAATGAAAAACATTTGCTAATTTTTTCTAATCAATCTGGGGAATGTAGGACAGGGCGGAAGATTTGCAGTCAGTGGATAGCTGTGAATACATTTGGGAAGCTGGCGTTGGTTTCGCTCACTCCCCAACTCATATACCGCAACACGACTGCAACCGAACAGAAATTCTTAAATTACTTTTGGCTTGTTTCAGTGAAACCATCTACATTCAGCCAGAGGGTAAGACAACAAATATCCATTTCTTTATTAATATCTATTTTGTCATTAAAAAATGAGCTCGTAACAGTCAGCGATACATTATATCAGGTTACACAGGTAAATAAATTGGATGCACATTTATACATAACTGCTTATGAACCTGTATGTAAAATAGCCGAGACATCCTCACATATTTTTAAGAAACTAACGATGTGACTGTACACATCCTATGTAGAATATATGCTTTCGGAAATAATGCTAAATGACATTTGAAGAACATATATACTTATAGATATTTTCAAACCAGCTTATTGATTATATCAATCCAAAAATAGCAGGAATCATTTGCTAACGACTGTTGTCCTGATATTTTGTTTATTATGCTACTTTCTTCAACAAGCCTTCATTTCATTACTCAGCAGAATAGAGCAGTGAGTCGAGTGATATGATATAAGATGGCAAATTAAGATTAGATTAGATTAAAATACATATCTTTTTGTAAGCTATATTCTTAAATTGCTGTTGAATTTAAATGCAAATTGAAACAGAGGAAATCAGTAAATAGTAAATTGAAGTTAGTCAGGAAAGTTGGATGTATACATTTCTGTCACACTTAATGTATCTTTACTCTATTACAAAAGCTGTTCATACCTATGTAGCTACCTCGTCTTCAGCCACAGTACTACAATTCAATTCAAATAAAAGGATGCACGGTTGTTATGATAAAAGTAAAAGCTTGGCGTGAATCCATTGTCCTATGTATTTCAAATTGTCAAGTCATTTTAAATTGATTGCTTATTACTCTCTTCGATTAGGCAACACACCTAAACTATGTTGTATGCTGTATCTCTTTAAACGAAAATGCAAATAGATTTGATTTCACAGGATTGTATGCTTCATTGGCTATGGCTACACACATATTCATTTTTTCCTTATCTTTACTTAAGTGCTATTAGATTAAGAAACACAGCAAAACATCCTGTCAGCAAAAGGGTACATATTTAGGTAGGATAACTGTATTTTCAAAGTGTAGGGGTATTAGTAAAAACTTCTATGTAAACACAACTTTATTTAAGTAGTAAATTGAGATTAGCCTGCACAAACATATCGTAAGATTTGACATAGCTCCCGGACTTCAAAATAAATCGCCAAGCGAGAACTACAAAGATCTTTGTATGCAAAAACACGCAATTAAATCCAAAATTCTCTATCTGATTATATGGTTCTTATCCATATACTTAGCACTGTCTTCCTGTTCTCTTGACTATTTTTTATATAATACATTTCCGTGATTACATTAATTAATTATTGTACAATAGTTGACAAAAACTTTGACTTGGGTATGATTTCATTGATAGCGAAGGTACTCTAATGCATAAACATCTTTCAGAAGTGAATTTTCCCTTTCCCCACTTGGAACTACTGAAATTTACGGTGTAGTAAACATTTTGTCTATTTACATGCAGTACTAAGTGCAGGTGTACACAAACAGATGAAGATGATAAATATAATTTCGATTGGTAAAATGATTGCTGTGTAGATTGTTGATGTGTATGTATGGATTATTTGTATTTTAAAGGAGATGCTCTCATCCCCAACAAATGGATTGAGTATTTTTCTTCCGGGGATAATCGACACGCTCTGCCTTTGTTCACATCTTTATTGAATGTGGTCTGTTCATACGATCCGGTTGGACTCGGACTGCCTTACAATCATTTGATATTCGCCGACAGTCGAGAGACACTTGTAGAAGCAGCTTTGCAAGTTATGATTGTCGTATTAGATCATGATACGAACAATTCTTGCGAAGAAGATGTAAGTTTCCCTATGCCTACTTATGTAGATACTATTTCATTTTGTATTCTTAATTCGATTCTACTTTTACTGTTTTATTAGTTAACCTGCTCTGTGTGTGCTAGTACCAAATTAAGATTTCATGCTACTGAGCACGTCTAAATAATAATTTATTTTATTATAGTATTGCAAAAGTTAGATATTAGATGCATAGATAAAATGTTGAAGTACTATTTGTACGTACCAGTTAGGGTTTGGGCTTGTTGTGATGCAATATTAATAGTATAATAAATAGTAAAAGGAGTTACTGCAAAGATAATGCAAGCTATTTCCATTTCTTTATCTTGATGGAGATATAAATCTAATATAGAGAGGATAATCCATTCATTAATTCTTAATGCACATTCATTAGTTAATCAAAACTTCATTATAGTAATTGAAGAATACGCTTCCTGTTTTGCAAATTGAATTTTTAAAGAGATGTTATTTTAATATGAAGATTTGGTTAATCCTTCATATTATGGTACATGCTAGGATAAGGATGTTTTATTGCTAATTGAAATTCAAGGAAAGGGCTAGTCATTAATTATGAATGCAAGTACTTATTTGCTTATGTTACATGCGAATTTTCTTTCTTTGACTATTTTCAGACACAGCCAAATATGGATAACCTTTTCATTAATTATATATCTCGCATACATCGTGAAGAAGACTTTTACTTTATACTAAAAGGGTTCACTCGCCTTCTAAACAACCCCTTGACTCAAACATATCTTCCAAATTCCACCAAGAAAATCCAGTTTCATCAAGAGCTCTTGGTATTTTTCTGGAAGATGTGCGATTACAACAAAGTAAGAGGATGGAGAGATAATTGCGTGTTATTACCTCTAATTATAATTACTCCTGACATAATTTACTCTTTATGGGTCGCTCTTTGAGTTAAATAGACCAACTCAAGGTTTTCCTTTACGGCTATTAATCTAATGATGTTATCGTACTCTTTTGTTTACAGAAATTTTTATATTTCGTCTTGAAAAGTAGTGACGTCTTGGATATATTGGTTCCTATTCTTTACCATCTCAACGACTCACGAGCTGATCAATGTAAGATATTGCTCTTTTAATGAAATAATTGTTAACGCTCATTCACGCTTTACTTATTGTGAAAACGTGACGAATTTTCTTATTTTATCAGAGATACAGATTTTTGTTTTGTTCATGCTCTTACAAACTAAATCTAAACTTGCAATATTGCAAGTAGATTGTTTGCATCTACTTTTTGTATTGCTTTTAGTTTAATACACATCAATATTATCGAACCTTTTCATTTCAAATTCTCAAAGACCTTAATTGCAAATGAAGAAACATTGCATTATTGCATATCAAGTTTATAATACACTAAAATCTTACGCTTTTTGCTACCTTTGTTCCAACAGCTCGTGTTGGTCTGATGCACATTGGAGTATTCATCCTACTTTTGCTAAGTGGCGAGCGAAACTTTGGCGTCCGACTGAATAAACCCTATACTGTCACATTGCCGATGGACATCCCAGTTTTTTCAGGAACTCATGCAGATCTTCTTATCATCGTTTTCCACAAAATCATTACCACTGGCCATCAAAGACTTCAACCTTTATTCGACTGTCTTCTCACAATCCTCGTGAATGTATCTCCTTATCTTAAAACACTTTCGATGGTTTCCAGCACGAAGTTGCTACATTTCTTGGAAGCATTTAGCACACCTTGGTTCCTTTTCTCTTCCCCGAATAATCATCACCTTGTGTTTTTTCTACTGGAAATTTTCAACAATATCATACAATACCAATTTGACGGTAATGTACATTAAGATTTCAGTTAGATATATTGATTTAGGTTAAAAGATGCATTTTCTACGGAAAAATCTTCATGTGACATAAATTTTTCATTTCTCGCAGGTAATTCCAATCTCGTGTACACGATTATCAGAAAAAGGAATGTTTTCCATTCTCTTGCGAATATGGCAACTGACTATTCGAGTATCAATCGTTCCCTCTTACGAAAATCGCCTCTGATAAAAAAGCCTTCAAAAGGGAAACTAGATTTGATCAAGGAAAAGCCCGTGCCTAAGGAGCGTAAACAATCTAGTGACAGTACGGCATCGACCCAGCCGGATTCCCCATCAATGGAAGGGTCTCACCCTGCGCTTCCCGCCGAGCCTGGTACTCTGAAAGTGAGCTTAGCTACCATTCCTGGTATAGATAAAATGACTGAGCGTGAATCGGCACACCCTTCGCCGCAGCAGCTGAACCAGTTGACACGTGGGAGTGGTAATGGCATCTCTTTGATGACTCACGAGGACGGAAACGCTAGAACATCGCAAAGTCAACTACCAGAAGAAGACGAGACTGGCACTGCCACAAGCAGCAAAAGTAAATCATCTGTGTCTTTGCAGAACACAGAGCAGCAACTTGAACTCACTAATCCCGTAACACCTACTTCATCCACAGCTCCTTCCACAGTTTTGTCATCGACTAAGGAAGAAATCGAGCCAATTCCACTCACAAACCCAACAGAATCGTCTTCATCGCTACCACATTTAGATGATAGTAGAGCTGAGAGCAGTGGGGCTGATGTGGTGGTCGTGGCTGTTGAATCCACAACCACCGTCCTGCCGCAAATGCAAATTCAAACGGACTCTCCACTAAAAATGTCACGATCTTTAAGTATGCCATTGTCTCAATCCCCGGGCATCAAAACAACTCAGCAGACATCTATTACTACCACACACACAGCAGGAATGCAGATTCAACGATCTTTCTCTGTCGTCTCCGCGGGGGTAAGTACTTACACATTTATATACCAAGCTTACTCACTTGCCTGTGTAGTTAGCTCTCTATTTCTAAACTAACAATAAATGCTTAGCAATAAATTCATCTTGATGTGAAGTCTGTTTTATTTTAATTACATCCAACAAAGCGATGGCTTGCGTATAAATATTTAAGCTTCAACTACTTTATTCGCGTCAAACAGGCTTTTACTTTTTGCACGTTTTTTTATTTAGCTAACAAGATGAACTATGATTCCCTTCGGCTACTACTCCATAATGCTTATGATTATTACCTGTCCTTTAGCGATTTGTTAACTAAATATGAACATTTGTAGCATTCGTTCGTAACTGCTGCAAAGGAATGTGCATATAATATGATGAGTTATTAAAGAGAATACCTGTACATTTGTGATTGTCTCCATCCTTAAGTAGGTCAGTTAGTAAGGTTGTTTGTTAAATTGATTTTAAAATTACGTACCTATAATCTGCTTGGTACCTGTGATTTTATGATTCATTATACGTACATGACCTACGTCATAATAATATTTTATAAACATGCTTCTAAGCATTGGGACATACACGATGCATACATCAATTGGATTACGATTTTAAATGCAATTATAAAGTTTACTACCTGTGAAACTGCAGAATAGCAAACTTTTAATCTGCCATCGTGAGATAATTGTGATAATGATATGTTGATAAGAAATGAATGAACGAATCTTTCTGATTAAATATTTACTTGCATTGATACTTCATGTGCAATAAATCATTTATTAGCTCTTGATATTCTCCTTGTATACATAATATTGCTTACTTTGCTGGTAGGTATCGTAATTTCTAATGAAACTAAAATGATCTTGGGTGCCTAATAAATATTTTAGGGCTATACACACCGTAAACCGTAACCGATATACTTGCTGCTTCATAATGTAATTACATGTACTGGCATTAGTTAAAACTTGACTATACCTAAGCACTACAAGGTATGTATTACATGCATTATGTACATTAATGTAAGTAATCTATTTATTCTAATGTAGATGTTCAGAGTAAGAACGATAGGTAAATATAATTTGAATTCGTAATTGGATAGTTGAATACAGATATAAAATGTACAATTACTCAATACTAGGCAATTTAATTAGCGAGATAATACTATTGTGCTGCGCCTTGGGAATTACTTCATCTACAGCAGCTATTATTACCAACTCATTCATAAATTAAGAATCTGCCGAGAGTTTACGCATTTAATTTAAGTTTTAGATTACAGATAAAAGTAGGTATACACATGAAGTATAGCTTACCATTTATTAACATTGCATTGCTTTTAAATGGTAGCTATCAGTATTGACTAACTTCACTTTTTACCATTTACACGGTAGCTTACCTGATATTATGATGGTGTATGCATCTGTTTTCTTACTATATGTAACTACAACGATCAAACCTCACCTCAACTTAATTGTAAACTTGTTTGTAAAATGATTCTTGCCCCTACAATGCAATTACCAATCTCTCATCGTATTGTAAATGCGAATCATCACATTAAATATGCACTGAACTGCACACTACTATTGTATAGTGCTTATAATAAGTAATTGCATTTAATAGCTTATGTGAGTTACTACCTGAGCTTCATTTACAACCATTATGCAGGGATAATAGTGTATTGATTTTGATAATATTTTATATATTTATTTACAAACAATAATGATTTGCCTTTGGTTATGATTAAAACTTACCTCACATTAAATGTATGTACAAACCGTACAAACAAATATGCATATACTATACAAATCCACAGATATATGTTACAAAAGTAATGAAAAGGTTAATGAATAATACAATATATACATTTTACTAGCATGGTCTTGTGTCTCAGATTTGTATTCTGTGCAGCAAAAATTTTCAGCACTCAATTAAGATTGTCTGACTATGTTGTATAAGTAGCATTAGAGCTAACTAGTCACGTCAAACAAAATTATAAACGAGTAAAGATACAAATTAGCTGTAGAGTTTGCTAGCTTGTATCTATCAATCATTTAAATACTTATCCTCCAAAAAGAAATTATGTTTTACGGTCGATAGACGTTTGCTGTACTTTTCTATTTCGTGTTGCACACAAGAGATAACATTATTATTTGCCAAATGTTAAAAAGGTAGTACTATTTATTTTGCTATTAGCATAATGAAACTACATGTTATGTATGCATTTGGTATTTAGGCAACTAAAGGGCTATTATAACATAGAAAAATAAACATTAAAATCTTGTAGTACTTTTAAACGTGGAATAATGATAGGTATCTTTATGTTTTGTACTACAAACTCACAATCAGCCTCAATTTTTATTGCGTACAATTCATTTCTGATTTAGAGGAAGGTAGTATATAGGATGCCCAGAGCAAATAAAATCCTTCGCATAGAGTACACAGCTAAGAAAATTAGGAAGAACGTGATTTCACAATAATTAGATATCATTTAAAAGCACTTAAAAATGAGTCACATTCATCCACCCAGATCTTTATGGACGTATGTATAAGTATACGAAATCTCTACAACGAATAAAGTAATAAGGATGGCTACTAACAATAAGTACCAAGCGTATGTATGTACTGTAAAGAATTTATAAGATAACTTTAGTATATTTTAATAGATAAACAAGCTAATAATACTATACGCTATGAAAACGCACTTTTGCCTTTATTATCTACTGTATTTCCCTTTCGGGCTTACTTTTTTGCATACCTGTGCAAGATAGGCAAATTATGTGCTTGCTGAGCTGCCTAGATGCAAATAATGGTGTCCAAAAAAATTGCTTTGCTATTTATTTTGTCTTGCCAAATAAGGGGGTTCAAATTGAGTAAGTAGGATTCAATTTAAGTAAAGCCTGTTTTAGGTCCTAGAGGCTCTCTTAACATTTTTATGGCTGACATGACAAGGCGTATAATATTACACTCGTAAGTGAACCAAAACTGAATAAAGAATAGTATTTCATTTTTTATTTATTGATAGAATCATTAGCCATGTCCATTCAGATAATAAATCAATGTGGTCTGTGTTGTACAATTTAACAGCATTGAATACGACAGAATTATACCCCAAACTCATGAAGACTAACTAAAAAGATTAAAGGCATGAAGTTTTAATACCGTAGCTAATAAAATAAATTGGTGCTTAGTTTTAAAGCTAAGGTGTTATATGGCTTGAACTAGTTACCTGACAGTAAGTTACTTAAGAAAATTGTGCACTACCTAGAATTGGAAGAAATGAAAATAGCCTTTCCATTTGTCTTTGGCTAAAATCGGAGATAGAACTTCATTGTGTAGAAATACTCACCAATTAATAGCAAATGCTCATACTGTCCGTTCATATCATGCTGGAACTAATTAAGTCCGTATATAAATAGTACATATATTAAGCTTCCCTGCTTGGTACATAAGTGCATATCCTTGACCAATGTGATTACTACAATCCGCAAAACTTTTCGCAGTAGGTAACAAGTTTTTAATTGATGAGTCAGTGTTAACTCAAGATATCATTTGCAATATGTATTCCTCTTGCAAAGGACGAGTAACCAACTCTGCTTAAGTATTAATTGTTTTGTAAATTAGGATCTGTATGCAATACTGTAAAAGTTTCACGGATTAATTATCTTTACAATCATGGTAGGATGATATGATGGCAGGAGTTTATTAACGAAACAATGAAGCATATATCATTGCATTGCTTTCATGCATAGAACATTTAGAGTTATTGCATCCTTATACCTATACTATATATGCAGTAAAATTAAAATTGCTTACACATAGCTTTGCTCGCACATTTACTAATTGTCATTGTAATAACTATTCACATTTGAGAACGAGGTTGTAATCAGTCAAGATGTGTAAATACATAATGCAAATTAATGATTTTAATAACAGGGGGAAAGTAAATGGACCCCGAGTCCTGAGTGGGTCCAGGGATGGAAAACAAAACTGCCTCTTCAGACTGTTATGCGTCTTTTGCAAGTGTTGGTGCCCCAAGTGGAGAAAATTTGCATTGACAAGTAAATTACGTTCAATTCATTTTATTTATTTCATTATTCATTCCTATCTATCTGAGTAATATATTACCTTTACATAAATACTACATGACCACTACATAAATATACATTGCAGAGATAAGTGCTAATTAGTAGTATTACATATTTTCTATGTTTAACAAAATGGTAATAATTTATTTCCTTCCCATTATCAGTTATGTAACTTATTCTTAGAGTAGATACCTTTCGTGCATATCTTAGCTTTAGAATTATCCGCATACTTTCCAAGATAGTGGCGTTTTCATAAAAGTAACCATACTTATTAAACGCTTAATTATCACTATGCACTTTCATGTATTTCTACAATTACACTTTGTACATTAATCTTTTACATATGTACAAGATTAACTTAATTTGAAATCTCTGTAATAGTTATCTTATACACATAATTGTACATGAATTGTACCTATAAAGATTTATTGCAGTTTCCTACATGCTTATTGTCAGAAAGTTGAATACCTACTTTATACAGAATCTTTACAATTAACGTACAGTAAGTACCTTTTATAGGAGACTTTTACTTGCCACTTTGATGCCTCCTTATCAATACACAACCTACGTGCAAATCAATCACAAATGAATGTCCCTGTCGAAAGCAATGAAACCAAATTGGCATTTGTATGCAACAAAATTAGCTGGTGACCACCAAGAATCTGTCACGACTATTTTATTCATGCAGGAGGTGTACTTACTGTTACTATTTATGCTAAAACTATGCATACAGCTAGCTTGAGAAATCTGATTTGCATTATACATATGCGTTAGAGTCATAGCTTCATAATATGCGCTTAGTAAGCTCGTTGCTCCGGTCTACAGTATTTTGATTGATTGATGATACTCTGACACAGTGCTACTAATAAATGTCAATTCCTATTGCCCTAAAACATAATAATTATTATTTAGAAATGAATTGGCTTTCACTGCTTCTTAAGAGACGTCTAGGAATACAAAACACACTTGAGAAATCTCAAAAATACAAATGAGGATATGTAAAATAGGATTAGTAGAAGTACTTATAGCTATAACTGGTGGTCTTTCCTACTTTAAGTAGAAGTAGGTACTTAAATGAACATATAATAGAACAATTACCCCCTACCTGTAAAGCATTAGTAAACAATTGACTCGATGCAAACATTTTACACTCCCCGATTCAAGTTGAGAGTAAATTAGCATTAGAATATTCTTTAGTTTTAAGACTACCTAAAATATACATGTGCTGGCAACAGTCCTCCTTAAACGTTGCATTATTTATTGTTATCTGACATAATGCATTTTTAATGCTTACTAATTAATTCTTAAGAACAATCCTCATGTCATGTTAACTTTATTACGGATTAAATTAGGGGCTTGACGGACGAAAGCGAAATTCTTAAGTTTCTCCAACACGGGACGCTGGTAGGATTGCTCCCAGTGCCACATCCAATTCTTATAAGAAAATATCAAGCCAACAGTGGGACTACAATGTGGTTCAGGACTTATATGTACGGGGTACTGTATTTAAGGTAAACAGTAAATACTTACTTGCTATTTGAAGCATTCGTTTGAATATGAAAAACTCATGAGAATCTATGTAGAGTTTTATTTTTAACTTATGTACTGACAATTATTTATTTACGATTAGCCATTCTAATCTCATGAATGAGTTACACTGCCAAAACTGTATGTACTGTAGGTTGTGTTGAGTTTTTGATTATAATTTATAGGTATAGTGTTTATAAGAAGTGCAAGATGCATAAAGTAGAAGGAGATGTGTGTAACAGCGTGTCTCCTTGCGTAATACATAAGAATTCATGACGATGTAGTGTTTATGTTCTAAAATGTTCACGAATTCTTTAATGGTACCTCACCACATAAACTAACTACCTGGCATGGCATGGCATGGCATGGCTAGTGTGGCTGGCAACTACATACTTAGCTGCTCTACTCTATAGTAGAATTCCATGAATTATTTACACTTACACTAGTAATTGTACGAGAGCTACCTACTTAACGCACCTAATGGTAAATGTGCACAATTTCTTACACAAGCATTACACTAAATGACAAATTGTCAATTTCCATCCCATTTCTTTCTATTATTCACGCTCTGTATCCTTAACTTTGGTGCTGCGTGGTTTGGTCTGGTATGGTCACTTGGACTATTCATTTCTCACCTTTTGTTGCGGTTTTATTTTCTTTGGCAATTTCTTGATTTGCATTGCGTGCCCTTTACAAACAATCACAGAATCCCAAAAGAGAATTGTCAATTGCAATTTTGTAGTGTATTTCGCAACGTATGATTACTTCAGTTATTATTATGATTTCAATTTGCATAATTTTTGCTTCGTTTAATAACGCATTTATGATTGTGATTACCTACCTACCTACTTACCAGTACCGCGATCTCACCTTTACCCTGGATTTTTTCAAACTTAATTCATGAACATAAAGTATTTCAATGTTGCGGTACCTACAGAAGGAAATAGACAGTGTAAATTTTATGAATGTGAATGTAGTACCTACTTTGGATTTACAAGAGCGCTGCATGTACCAAGTTTAATAGCATCTGTAAAACAATCAACTTATAGCTTAGCAAAAAATCACGAACATGAACAATTGTTGTATACTAAAGAAAGGGCTGATAGTATTTAGTAATTAACTAACTACTTGGCTTCGTTTTCGTGTAAAATCGAGTCATTGACTGATATTAACACAATTAAAAATGCAAATTAATGTAACTTATTCATGGGTGAATATGTTATCGTGGTAATGTGAACATTTACTCAATTTTATATTCAATATAGCAAAAGATATGCATAACATGTATGGTTTTGAACTTGTTTTCTTACAGGAACACAGACCCACCAATTTGGTACGACACAGACGTGAAACTATTTGAAATTCAACGAGTGTGAAGGAAAATAGACTTCATCGACATTATTACAATTAATAAATACAATTAATTGCTTTAATGGTACTGTTTTTGATATTTGTATAATACATGACATGTAATAGCTATACCTACACCTACGTAATATGAAATGGAAACATTACCTGTACATTCTTCATTCTACATAATGGGTATCATTAAAAATGAAATATTGTTTAATATAGGTTTATTTTATTTTTATTGTCATGTACAGTTATGGTATGTAAGCGAAAGTGTATGTACTATTTTACGCTTTGTATAGCAACTGGTACGTATATCTAGCTAAAAGTCTACTACACAAGCTTTGTGTAAGTCAGACCATTAACAATTAGTTAAATAAAGACTCACATTATTATATCTAGTGAATGGACTGATCTGTTGAGAAACGAGCATTATTATTAATATTAATAGTAGTGTCTCTGGTCGTGTCTGGTTGTTTCTTATCAGTGTAAATTTTTATTTGCCGTGTTCTAGGTGAACATTTATTAATGTACAGTACACGCTATAAAGTTCGAATTTGAATAGATTTATGCGTTAATTCTAATGTTAGCTAACAATAGTTAAAATCTATAAATTCACTTTGTATTATTAGCATTCCCATAATGTTGGTATGGTGTGATAAAGAGATGACGGTTTTCTTTGTTCTCTAGTTTATTAAGTAGTTCTGCCCAATTGTCGACTCAATCAAAATAAATACCCAAAGGTAATGGTAACCCATCACGTCTTGGTCTTATACTTACGCTGAAAATGTGTCAATGTCATGCGAGTCATAAAAATTTGATTGTATGTAATTCTAAACTTTAACGCGTACAATTCGCCATGCTGTACTGTACAGTTACTTGAAGAAACGCATGTTTGTTATTCAATATCTAATTGTCGTTATACTAAAAGATTAAAGCGGATGATCTAAGTAGTAAAAGTTTAATAAAAAACTTTCGATATGACACTACTATAATGTACTTATACTTCAGTAATCAAAAAGTATCTTTATGTGTATCTACACACAAATACATAACAATTATACTGTCTTGGATATTATCGGCAAATCACTGTGTGTACAAACATACTAAATGTTACTCGTTGAAGTTCGATGTAGCTGTTAGAATTATTTAGAATAGATGATGAGTGTAATATAGATATGTAAGTAAAGTACTTATAAATACGTGCTAACGATAGATTGGTAAGCACTTATACTTATTGCAATATTTTGTAAAATATAAGTACTACGTAACAATGCCTGTTACTAATACCATTTATACAATTTGCTTGTTCGCAAGATAGTGATTTGATTGTTACTGAATTAAATTGTTACCCGATAACTTCGAAAAAACGCATTCTTTTGCTACATAAATCATTATAAGAGTAATTATGTTATATATGTACTGTAAAATGGACGTCTATTAACTCGAGACTAATTGTTAATATTTGCCACAATATTTACATATTTACATTATACTACAATATACGTGTTTACTTCAGTAATATTGATATGTAATTGTAGATACCTACCTTAACCATAAATCATATGCAACACAAAAGTGAAATTAACTGCAACTAACAAGATAAATAAAAGAAAATTCTTTAACTCGCATTACTTTATTATCAAGTGCAAGTACAAATTGCTTCCAAGTATAGTATTCATAGAAGGATTACCAGCCTACAGTTATTTAAGCGAATTAGACCTAACTACTAACTACTACTACCTACATACGTAAATAACAAGATGTTAAAACGACGTAAAGTGGATAGCATATAAAAAGGTATGGGCAATCATTAAAAAACTAATCCTTCTTCAAGAATTAAGAAGTCATATTCTTAACTACGAATAACAAGGTGACTGCTTTGACTTGATAGTTTAAAATAATTCTGATAATATTAAGACTGACCTCCACACGTTGACCAATTACGATTATGTGCAAATGAGAACTGGACTTCTGTAGATAGTGTAGATAAATTGCAAACATAAAACATTTTGATTTCTCATTCATTACAGACCAAAAATCTGTATTCTTTAATCCGTTCTCATTGAGTTTTATAATTGGAACAAGCACAAAATATAATATTTGCAGTTAGTCTTTATTAATTTATTTATAGCTGGCATAGCCATATCTGAGATTATGCTTTCATAGCCTACTTATGATCTGACCGGCTGTGCAACCTTAACTAGGTAGCCTGGTTTTGGCTATATTATGGGATGTAGTGTTAAATCAACTAGATTTATACGTTGAGTATACTTATGTAGGTACATAGTACTTGCATACCCTTTGGTTCTCAAATGAAAGAGAAAATAACAATAGAATTTAATCTAACAAAACTTAGCTGTTGTGTATATGCAATATATGTATAGTATGTAGCATACTAATACAACACCAAGATAAGAGTGTTGTGTGGACAATACAGTAGACACAAACACAAATACTTCGTTTGGGTAGTATTGGGCTTGGTGCAATCTTATTAAATTGCATTTTT
>JAQFYC010003073.1:0-22354 GCA_034694165.1 Tomocerus mixtus | reverse complement strand
ATCCATTTCATCCAATTCATCCATTTTATCCGGATGGCTGGTCAAAATGCCAGTTATCCGGCTTTTTTCGAACACTGAATACAGATACCTACATTATTTTGTACCAGAATGGTATTTAATGCAATGCGTCCTATGCATGGTAAAGACTTACTTCAATATTCCCATAGTATACATATCCCCCATATACACGTACATAGTACAGCATACAAAAAGTGCTGGCAGCTTTTGTATGCTACAAAAATAAAAAATTACCATTCAGCAATGTTCATCAAAAAATGTAGAAAAATGCTCAAAAAAATGGTACATATAGAATTGCAGAATCCGTATTAATATAGCAATCTATAAACTAAATAGTGTTTTTGGGGTACATCCTTAAGAATTTAATGCATATTTCCCTACGAAAATTGCACTTACCTAAATTCAGCACATTGTTTCGTTAGTCTACCTCGATATTTGCAGTTTTCCATAATATTTAGGATATATGACTGGCGGCATATGGTTTACTACTTATAACGTTTGCAATTGTATTACTTTGTAAATATGTAGTGAGGTTTGCCGGAAATATAGACCCCGAAAGTATATTTCTTGCTTTGCTTGTATTGTTATCCGTCACATGTGTAATTTCGAATCAAATTAATACTACTTTCCTTTCCAAGTTGAATGAGTAGTGTGTATTTCTGAGGAAGGCTTCACGGCTTGTCGTTCCTTGACAAATTCTCTGAAATTGCAGATATGAATCTGGTTGTTAGAAAGTTACTTTTTGAGCAATACGATTACATAGTAATACTCGTACACCCTCACATTATTGTTTAATTAACTATTTATATTTTGCCTTAAGGAGGTCAACTAAAGTTAAGATTCAATTTCATTTGTTTCGGAAAGTTATATTTGTATGTGTACCGTGAATTATGCAAGAGCATTCTCTATTTGTATACTTTTTAGTTAGAACTTATGACGTATATTATGAATGTATGACTCATGAGATGACATGACATTGTTAGTGAACTGCATTCTCAATTTCTCGTCTTCAGCAACTATGTACTATATACCTAGACATTTTCCAAGTATAACTCTACTATTTCCTTCTACTTTAACATGAGAAACGAGCAGCCTTAATTAAAACGGTTGAAGTTTACTAGAGAGCGGACGTTGTTTTCCTCAAGATTGAGTAGAAAACAAAGAACTTGCTGTCAAGCCTAAAATAAATGAATGAAAGCTTCATATAACTAAAGAACCATAAGAATTTCCTTCGTAAGAAATAGCTAAAGGATTAACTATTTAACTACCAAATGATGCCATTGTTTACAAACTTTATTTGCTGGAAGGAAGGGAATTTCAAGGAATTAGACAGAGGAAATAAATCATGGAAGTGAAAGCACGAATCTTATATTTTTACTATTTATAGAAAAGTAAAAAAAGAATGAGAAAGTCTAATTCTAATAGTCAGAAAGTTGTTGCAACTTTGCATTCATAACTCAATTTACAAAGATACCTACGTAATAAAACCAAACTTAATATTGACAATGACAATTGTATATCGCCTGATTGGTGGAAAGCGCCACACCTTGGCATTAGTGATTAAAATTTAGAAGTAACTTATAGCAAAGTCTAATTTTGTATTCGATAGATTGGAACTACATAACACAATAAGCTGGCCATTGTCCTTGTAGACTTTCTCCAGAACGAGTTCGGAGCTAGAAATCATAATTAATTTATAAAGAGTGTTTTGAATAGAAATATAATGGCAGAACAGAAAATTAAATGTACATAGAAGTCAGGCTAATTCTTTTGGTGAAAGTTCACAATGGGGAAATGTGACGAATATTGATAATGGTGAAATTTTGGTAAACGTGAAAAATGCTGAAATGTTGGTGAAAGTTATTAGAATACACAAAAAATTAAGTTCCGCTTATGTTGCTACCACAGGAGAGAAAACTATTGAATAAAAACCATAATACTTCAGAGACGATGCATTTAAGACGTTTTCACAGTGAATTTGCAGTATTTAGCCATATTTGGATGCTATCAACCCTTTACGATTTAATGCAAATTATGTATTAAATGTTTTGTTCATCGACAAAAGAAAGTTGTAGACTATTGTTAAAGGTGTAGATGTTACAGATATAACACCTTAACAATAGTCTACAACTTTCTTTTGTCGATTTAGTGGCATAAATGGCCCTAACTCTGAATAAAGTTTGACAATGCATATTAAAAATACAGCATCATACGTGGACTGAATTTTCAACTTTGGCTGAATACACAAATTATTACAAAAACACTAATGTGCTATATATGTATAAGCAGACAAAATAATTAAGTGGACGAAATAGCGTACTTTGTTTATTTGTAAAACATTAGAAACTAAATGACCTGTAAATGAAAATCCTATATAAACAAGTATTATTGGAAATCTGATTGTTGCAACTAGTTCTTACGTGTTTGCTTTCTTGTTTCACTTGCAGTGCTTCCGTTGTCAAAAGGGAGAACCGAAATAGTTGAAAGAAGAAGCCAAGCTTTTCTCGTCCTCCCGAAAATCCTATAATCCGAGAAAACCCTAGAAAACAAGCTGAAGAGAAATTATAATGTTGTACTTTGGTTAATCGCACGGAAACTCCCATTGTGAGGCTTTAACAGCCCTTTAATAGCCCAGTGAGATTGCAGCGAAGCAGAAAGAAACGAGACCATCTCCTATAACAAGTGTCGTGTCGTGACAAAATCGCGTCACAATAACTATCAAAGTTTAGTGACAGGAAAAGTAAAGAAACGCCGTCGTCGCACAATTCTTTGCTAATATTCTGTGTACGTGATTCCCAAATTCGTGTTTGTATAGTAAAAGTACAGGATATATTATATTCTAGTCGCACTTCTAAATAAATATATAGAAAAATCTAGTTTTTCTTGAAGACCATGTCCTTAATACACTATCAGTATTTGTAGAAAAGCAATTTTAGACTTTCTTCTATATGTATGTACATAATATACAATTTTACTGCAGTTTAAATAGAGTAGGAAAAGGAAAATAGTCGATATATACAAATAGTACAATATAAGGGACAAGTCCTTCGAAATTATTATAGTGTTAAACCAACTCTCCAGTTTTCCAGTGGAATTCCAGTCAAGATGGATTACACGAGAGACGCAGTGCTAATCCAAGACTTATCCATGTCGAGGATTCTTGAGAAAGAAGTACTAGAAGCTGTAGGCTTCCAGAAAAACGAAACGAATTCCCAAGGTCTCATGGTTCAAGTGTTAGGTGACGCTTTCGCCAATATGTCAATGGGCGAGAATGACACTGACGAATACGTTCCATACGTCAAACGCCCGGAAACTTACATTGTTCCAGTCCTTTTTGCCATTATCTTCATCATTGGCGTCCTCGGAAATGGAACTCTGATTGCCATTTTCATCAAGCATCGTAATATGAGAAATGTTCCCAACATGTGAGTTTTGCATGAAATTCGGCATTGAAAAATAGCTATTCTAATATCACATACATACCATCTAGAAACACACATGCTTATTATGCAAATATGTCACGGACAGTCGATTTCTGCCGTTTTGAAAAACGGTGCTTGTTTCTAATGCATTTTTCAGCAAATAATGTGTAGCTTTAACAGAGGTTATTTGCGCTTAGAACCTTCGAATAATTTTTTAAGATTTCTAAGGCTAAAAACCGTAAGAGGCGAGAGATACCAAACAGAAATCGAATGTTCGTTAAATAGTTTAGGCAGTAATAAATTGTAATATGATAGTACATTTCTAGTATGTATGCTCAAAGAATGTAGACGCTACTACCTATATAATAAGAATTAGCACTCTAAATTTTCAATTTCAGCTGAGATATTTGAAGTAGAAAAGCAATTTTCTACAGCTGAATCATATTTAAATATGCTGTAGTAGTATTATTGAATTTTAATGCAAATACGATAAGAATACGATATCATCCTCCTTTCTATTTTACTCTGAAGATTAAATCAAATTAATGGAAATCTTACTACTATTACATTGGGGGCAGGTATATCTGCAGTTTGGCTGTTGGAGACATTCTCGTTATCCTCTTTTGTGTCCCCTTCACTTCGACTGTTTACACTGTGGAATCTTGGCCCTATGGGCTTCTCGTTTGTAAATTTTCCGAATTTATCAAAGATGTATCAATCGGGGTCTCCGTTTTTACCCTCACGGCTTTATCAGCAGACCGATATTTTGCTATTGCGGATCCCATGCGAAAACTCAGTGGGCGAAGAGCAACACGAATCACTTGCGTCACTATCGTTGGTTTGTTGAATATTTTGTATCTCAACCCCAGCTATACAGATTTATAGATTTACATAATCGAAAATATTATGCCTGATGATAATGGACTCAATAAAATACCCGGACAATAATGATTTTGGCATATAAAAAAATATTTATAAAAATATTATGTGTAAATACTATGCACGACTACAACATGTAAATTATACACTTCAAGTATAGCCTGTGCATATTTAAAAGTGTTAATTTGTATCTGATATTTCCAGGCATTTGGATACTATCAATTTTAATAGCCCTACCGTCTGGCTTATTTTCCTTCATCAAAGTCATTCAAGTTCCAGAGCAAAGTAGGATTTTCCATGTCTGCTATCCATTTCCAACTGATGTTTTAGGTCCGAAGTACCCTCAGGTAAACTAGTGACTTTATATTCCTCCTCATTCTCTTGTGGTACACTATACGCACACATGATAAATATTTAGCTTATCACAAGTCACAAGTAGCTTTACACGAAAATTTTAGTATTATGCAGACCTGGGCATATTATTTCAAATTATAATTGCGCACAGTAGGTCTAGAAACCCAACGAGCTTATTTTAACCATTGGTAATTACTACTACACTAATTAAGACGTAATATACATAGCATTGAGAAGTTGCGGAATAAGATTCACTTTGAATTAGGACAATTTTGGGCCAGGACCCTTTAACAATGACAAGAATGATAAAAAACATTTCATAAAAGCTGGGTTAGAATTAGCAATATGTTAGTTTTCAACAATTGACCCGTGGAGTATGTATCTGTATAATATACTGCTTTCTTGGGTATACTACTAAAATGCATGTACTTGAAACGAAATTCACCAGCTCACTAAGGTAATAATTTCTCGTCTACTGAACACAAATGTTTGTGTTTTACTTTGAAAATGCAATGTATTATTTTGCCAGGTATATTCGAAATAAGGTATTTATGTGTACACTACATTGCACAAACTAATTACATAATTATGCCTGAACTACTTCATTAATTGGAATTGACCACATCAACATTCATATATTTAATTAATTGCTCTCTAGATCATGGTGATGTGTAAATTCCTGGTATACTATGCTATCCCTCTGGCATTCATCGCAACATTTTACATCGTAATGGCAAGACACTTGGTTCTATCAACAAGAAACATGCCCGGAGAAGCGCAAGGCACTGCTAAGCAAATTCAAGCAAGAAAGAAGGTTTGTCTACATTGTATCATACTGATATTTATGCTTAATTAATTAATGTGAATGGTAAGATGAAGAATTTCACACATTTTTTGCTCTACATACAAATATATGCATTATCTGCCAAAATATTATTGTAGCTACAGAACAGGAGAAGACTTATTATTTTTACTAACGAAAGATCAGAATGCGAAATTGTAACATTCTTTCCCAAGGCTTTCTTTATATTCCTAGCTTTCACATGTGAGTTTAACAATCATTTATTTCTGTTTTACTATAATGTTTCTATCTTTCAATCCAGGTGGCTAAGATGGTTCTCTCGTTCGTGGTGATTTTTGCGATGTGTTTCTTTCCATCTCACGTTTTCTTCCTCTGGTTTTACTTCAACCCCGAATCCGAATTCAATTACAATTCATTTTGGCACGTTCTACGCATTGTGGGATTCTGTCTCGGCTTTATCAACTCTTGTATCAATCCCATCACTTTGTATTGCGTCAGCGGAACTTTCCGAAAGGTAAAAGTAATTCATTGGCTTAACTAACCGAAAATTCAATTATTATCATCTGTCATATTCTATTATTTGAATTTCATCTCCAAACACCAAAGTAGCTTTAGGACTAGACTAATAGCAAGTAGGCTGCTGGAAATTGCGAATATACTACTTTAAATACAATATATGTTATTTGGATTCTCTCTGGAAACACTATTATTTGGAAAGTTCTTGTGAACTTTGGATTATATACAGTGAGAATTCTAAGAAGAATATCTACCTGAAATTCTCTCTGTCTCTAGAAAGAAAGAAATGAGAAAAAAATCGGTTCCGTTCACTTGAGGATTTTTTTGCAAATCAACCATAATTTTAAATCCATGAACAATGAACCTTGCATTTATGACCATTTTATTTCGGATCCAAAAAATCTGAATATGATAACTGTAAATTATTTTGATTTTTATGTTGCAGCATTTCAATCGGCATCTATTTTGCTGTATGTGTGAAAATGAGGGACAAGTTCGTGGTAATCGTCGTGGTGGAGGTGCCGTTCGCGGACTAATGGGTTGCGGTTGTGTAAGCATTAGTAATACGGGCCCGTATCTTCACGGTGATGTGCAGCGTCCCAGAAATGGTCGGATTAACGGACTGTTTCGAGCTTCGACAACAAATTCTGGAGGAAAACGAAAAAATACCTGGGACACACAGCAGTCAACTGTTTCTCAACATCAGCTTCTTTTATTGAATGCAGGGACTGGGGCTAACAGTGCTTACATTCGGTCATTGAACAACCCTACTAATGGCAGCGGTCCGCACATTCATCTTAACAGCTTCCCTCTTACTCGGCATATCCAGCATCACAATCAGTGTCAACAGAAGCAACTCCTCCATTTAAATTTAAATCATCCTCAGGTTCTCGTTACTAATTGTGTGGATACTCACGTTAGCAAGTCTGAATCTCATCCAGAGGAAGAGTCTCCTCCAACGCCTACTTCAACTCCACCTTCCCCAATTGTACCTCTAGCCAAAGAAGAATCCATGTCCCTGAATGATTAAATATATTATAAAACCATTCAAGTATTTAACTTATTTCACTTTTGTCTTTCTTATCAAACTATTTCAGTATTATCACATTGAATATATTTGTAATACAATTTTTGTTACTGTTCTGTTTTTGATGTAAAGGATAGTTGTTACAAATAATTAAGTACCTAATTAAAAGTTATTACCTGTATCAAGAACCAATGCAAGGTTACTACATACTAAAATTATTGTATAATGTGTGAAATACTCACTATTAATGTCAAAAAACCAAAAATATTTCTAAAAATAAGTATTTTCCATTTTACTCTACTGTTAGTATTTAACAGCTTGTTGTGGTAATGCTCGTCAAATGATTATGTATTAGATTAAGACAACTAGAATTACAGATAATTTAAGGCAAAATCCCAAAATTAAGAGATGTGTCAAAATTGTAATTAAGAAAACAATTAACTATTTATATATAGGTATAGTGTAGCATTGTGATTAGAATATTTATCTTGTACGCATTTAATTCCCTGAGTGTGTTTCTGAACATTAATTAAATGTCTCCGAAATCGTGTTTTGCAACTATTTTAATTACATATTATGTATATGTAAGCATTTGACAAAATTGACTAAAGCTAACTTTTTTGAGCCACAGTCAATAATTCCATGTAATGTGCTTTGCTTCGAGAAATGTACCTCCATGATATGAATTATGTATTACCTAATATGTATACTTAAGTATTCTGTGATGTTTTTATTGTAAAGTGGTTGCTACTTTAGTGCAAAATGTAATGTCTATCTACGATGTTGTACCTAATGAATAAAATGTATTTTGATGCTTTGAATAGTTTGGTTTTGGTTACACAATTTGAAAGTTAGGAAAGGAAGATTATGCATTAGGGAAAACTAATATCGTAAGCACAACTTTTAGTGGTCTCTTTTACCGCTGGCATGTAACATGGTGAAAGCCTTGTTAATTTAATTAGAATACACACATATATGTAATATATTTCCATTAGAGAGTATACTTCCTAAGCTAAATGTATATAGATGGCTAACAATGAAGCAACATCAGACAGTTGTTGTCTTTACTAGAAAATATATGTACATGTGCAAAGAACGTATGTAGATTGTAGATATTCAACTTTCTCCATAAAATGGGATTTTAGGATTAGCCATTTCATTTAGAATCCCAGTTGAACTATTACGTAAGCATTTAGAGTGGTTTGTTTTAGTGATTTCCTTTGTTCAAGTTCAAAATTGGGGCTAATTCTAATAATAGGAAGTTGTAAGTAGGATGGGAACAAACGACGTGACATGACACTGTAAAATAAATAGTCAAAGTTTTAGCGTTTGTCAATCCCATGTTTTTTCAGGTTCGAGGTAAAATGACAGAACGCACTTTGGTAGAATGCCAGTTATATAACAAAGAATTCGAATATGGTATTGCCGTTTTCAGAATCAATATCTACAAACGACGGGTGGTCGAAAAGATAAAAAGAATTCTTTAATTGTGTAGATTGTTTGACAACCAACTACAGAAGGCATTGAAAAATTCCATTTTCAAGAAAATTTTCTTGAACAATAAAACATTTTTATTGCATGAGTGAAGAATGTAGTGACGCATAAAATTAAATGTCTATTTATTTACTATCATGGATATGTCTGCCGTATTTCGAGTGACCTGTTTTTTTCATTTGAAAAGTGAACAGGAACCATTTATTTTGTTGTTTGACATTCTAAACCATTGAATTGCGAAATACTTTATTTTGTAAAGGTGAAAGTACATTACTTCAGGAGAAATATGTCATGGACTATGTCTGCAATTAAGAACCTTCTATTTAGGAATTATAAAGAACTGCTGGGATTTGTTATTAAGCCCTCCAATTAGTGAAATGTAGAAATAATTGCTTAATTATTCACCCTGTCATATTCTTTGGGTTGCCGAAGGTGCAATAATTTAAAATTTCGGTGGTCGCTATGAATTCTTACTTATTGCCTTACTGTCTTTGAACTCATTGTGAATTATTCTTCTTCTGGCAAATTGTATTCGGCAATTTCACTCTTCCCCATATTTTCATTGCCTTTTGGATTTACATACAACTAGTATATTGCTATATATACCTATACTCTATACCTATAGAATCTACATTTTAGATAAAATATAAG
This sequence comes from Tomocerus mixtus, assembly GCA_034694165.1. Taxonomy (NCBI): domain Eukaryota; kingdom Metazoa; phylum Arthropoda; class Collembola; order Entomobryomorpha; family Tomoceridae; genus Tomocerus; species Tomocerus mixtus. The sequence goes on along the minus strand of JAQFYC010003073.1, from coordinate 13,191 downwards.
TTTTTATTTGAAGTTTGCGAGCATTGATGCGCAATTCCTTCCGTTCAAATCCTCTCGTATTAAGATAAGTAAATATTTGGATCCCAAAATGTAGAAGTGCCACTGTTTAACAATCTGAAGATATTTATGAAGTAAACAACTGCAAATAGGTGTATTTAAAGGAGGGCTGTTCTGTGGCTTTATGTTGTCTTAACTAACTAAACTGTAGGTGTATGAGAGTGTGTATTTTCTGAAGAGGGTAAACAAATGTGCGGTTTGTTCTCTTCTTACTCCATCTTTTCGATGTGCATGGATGTGTAGAAACAAGAAGATAAAACATGATTGTTTTCTTTAATTAAGTTTGAGCTTCTGGTTTCGACAATCGCCTAAAAGAGCTTTCTAAAGCAAAGCCACTCATTTCGGTTCTTATATAAACATACATACACTTTACTTGCTCTGAACAGGATTTCGCAGAAAGGACAACAAAACGTAAAAACAAGTATGCATGCACTTTGTATACTATTTATAGATAAATGTATATGTCGTAGGCTGCCCATAGCTCACGGTCATTTAGCCTCAATACTATAATCCAACTGGGCTCTGAAATATTTATCAGTGCTATATATTTCTGAGTCCGCATCCATTAATATTACTATTAATTAATATAAATTCAGTTAAATAATAAAATAATTAGATAAATAGGTCTTTTTTCACTTTAGACAATATTGCGCAATAATCAACACAAAGATTCCAAATTCTTTTTGTTATTTGTGCTTTTCTGGGTACACTGAAAATAATGCTGCAGATGACAATTGAAATAAAATCGGAAATAGCGTAAATTACAATAATAATTTAGCATTTACTTATCTTATTACCATAATAATTGTCCAAAGCTCGAGATACCAAAGTATAAAAGAGATCTCCAGACCTCTGACGCTGACATATACATGAAAAGACCTGCAGAAAACTCGACTAACTAACTAAGTACCTAAAGAACTAACTCGGACTTTGGTTGGACTACTTTTAGTTTAGTTTAACTCTTGCTTTGATTCTGACTGATTTCATCTTTCAATTCAAAGGGAGTTTGTGCTCCTCTAAAGAAATGATGTGACTGACTGTTGTTTGAAGCCAGAAGAGAGGGATTGAATTGAATTCGCTACTGAAATCGTTCTGTGTTCTACAGTATTCACAGGAAAAGCATTAGTGGAAGAGTAGAACTAAAGAACTGACATGACATACCTAACTACTAAGTGGGTTGCTTTACAGCGCTAAGCTCGCACTGACACAACTTTTTCTTCTATTTTACGTTCAGTCAGTTTTACTTTCTCTCAATTCATATTACCATCCTCCGCTTGTACTTGTGTCTAATATCTAGAGTTGTGTATTACGTAGTTTGTGTGTTACTACACACCTTTTTATTACTGTACTTTATATATTTTGGAGAAACAGGTAGGCTCACACCCACTCTAGCTATGTTAAGCTAGTCAGAGTCAAGCTAGTCAAAGTCACTAGGTATTAGTGTGTCAGTAGTCAGTAGTCAGTACTGACATACTAATATACATACATAAGACTATACGAAAAGGAAACTAAGTTTTTCGAGATATTATAACAAATACCGTATTCTTTCTATTGGACACCTCCCCGTGACTTAAATTTTTTAAATACTTATATATATGTAATCCCATTTCTAACAAAATTCTACTTGCCAATATATGTAGTGGCCCCCTATAATACTAAATTAGCAAACCTCTGTTAAGTCCAAATGGAAATATGTAAAATATACATCTGTCGTAGGCAGAAAGACTTGAATTTTTTCTGTCCTTTCAAAAAAACTAAGAGGCCCACATTGACTAATGCTTTTGGAGAAGTATATGCTGTTTTCAATTTCATCAGCAAAGCTGCGCACAATATAGGCTAGAAATACATTTTTGTTCATTATTTTAGATAGTGCTCTAAAATCCTTAAAAGATGAATTGGACAGATATAATAGAAGCGAATAAGTCATCCTTAATTGAAAATAGCTTAAATTCTCGGTCAACGTAGCCTGAATTATGTACATATAAGGATATCCTTGGCTTGGTTTCCAGAGAAAATAGAGAGAATTAATTTGGATGCATTTTAATGAAATATCTTAATTCTACAAATCCCAACACTCGACTCCATTTCTATTAAAAGCCTCCCCAAAGATCTTAAATTTCTCTAAGAGGTCCCGGATGTCTAATAGAAAGAATACGGTACGTCCATGCAACTACATACAACCGCCTGTCTCTTAAATTCAGTACATATAAATTGAAAAAGTGGACTGTTGCCCTCAGTTTGCTAAAAGATCTCAAACTTTACACAACGCAAGCAACTCCCTTTTCTCACTCTCCGTTCAAGTTCCTTTGCGGAAACTTCTTCTTCTATCTAAGCTCTTGGTTTTCTTTAAGTTTGCTCGACTTACGTGATCCACCGATCAAAACTCCAAAACTTTTTATTTCTGATATTCTTCCAAAATGCACGCTTATTGTTAGTTAAGTTCAGTATCTATATAATGCACACTTTTCTACTTCGATTCGAGTGAAGTTATTTTGACCCTGTTGCTCTAGCCGAGTCATCAATTCTTAAACAGTCGTATAAAGCTATTAACGCTAACAGGTTGCTATTACCATCCAATCTCCTTAATAAATACGTAGCACGTACTCGTACCACATGCAGTTACAGCAGCACTAATTTCAAGCTGGAGATTTTTTATTCCAGCTCATATCTTCAGCAATCTAGACTTGAGCCGACACGATATACTTAAGTATTTTTATTTCATTCTATGTGATCTTATAAAAATTATCTCTTCAACTACATATCTTCGTACCCATACTTAGTATAACTTTTCTGTATTGTAAAGATGGAAAATTCAATCTGTGAATAATTTAATTCATAAAATTAAAGTCAATCTTATATGCATCACAGGCGGCAAATAATATTCCCAATAAATGGTAAAATAAAATTTAACTTATATCTGTATGTGTATCCCACAAAAAACGTACCTGACACAATCTACTAAAAATATAATGTGCTTACATCAAAAGAAAATGCAATACCCAACTATCTTTTGCTAAAAATAATAATTTATTCATCCAAATACAATAAAGATGAGTTCAGAAAATAATTTGTCTTGTGCTTCAAATGAAACAGATACAAAAAGGACAATTACAAATACTAGTGTGCTACAGTTGAACAATTCGTTATCTGATTTCATGGGAATGACAATTTGCAATAGTACAACTGGTTTCAACACCACATTGCAAGGAATTACACCGGAAATGGAGGAGCATGATTTTATACCTCATCACAAACGACCAGAAACTTATATTGTGCCTGTATTGTTTGCACTTATTTTCGTCGTTGGAATATTAGGGAATGGGACTCTCATAAGGATTTTTCTCAAGTATAGAAATATGAGAAATGTTCCTAATATGTAAGTTCGCTTTTGATTTCTCTTGATAGTTTAACCACGTTATAAATAGGCCACACGTCTTATTGAAGTATAATAGGGATAACAAAATGTAGGCAGAAGAGAAAGTAATATTAGTTTTCACCACCCTTGGAGTATATTTTTAAACATGAAATTGTCAATTTGAACTAAATAGCAAAGTCATTAAAATCATTCCTACGTTCTTTTGTTGAGATTTAATTTTCATCCCACAATATTCTTTAAGGATAATTTGCTTTCACGAAGAAAGCAAAAATGAGAAAATGCAAGGAGAGAGTTCCTGTAATTGTATATTATGTCCTCAAATTTACGTAACATAGTACCAATACAGAATTAAGCTCAAACATTTGATAGTATTCCGTTAATCAACTTATTTATGTTACAGGGTTTACAAGGCTCCAAGCAAAATGCAATAAATGACAGCATTAACATTTTTGTTTTGAAAAGTTAAGGGTAAATAAGTTGTGTTGGTGAAAGATACGTTTTAAGTTTATTGAGAAACGAATTCTGTAGAAGCTCACATAAAAATTCCATTAAGTATGTATTAGTATTTTGGCATACAGCCTACTTATATCTAAATATGATTTCTTCGCTTTGAAAAATAGTTTTAAGGAACTGCATTAATATTTACTAGGAGAACAAATTGACCTTATGTTTCAATAACTTGATTTTAATTAAGAACGTGAAAATTATAGAAATCATCTTAAACATTTAAAATAACATTATGAAAGCTATATAAAAATTAGAAAAAGATTTGCCTAACTTGACAAATATGAATATACATTTCTGTTCACTCTAGGTATATCTGCAGTTTGGCTGTAGGCGATATTCTGGTTATTCTCTTTTGTGTTCCATTTACCTCAACTCTGTATACTTTGGATTCGTGGCCGTATGGAACGGTGGTTTGTAAATTCTCAGAGTATACAAAAGACGTGTCGATTGGAGTTTCCGTTTTCACACTGACAGCTTTATCTGCAGATCGCTATTTAGCCATTGCAGATCCGATGAGGAAATTGTCGGGGCGAAGAGCAACGAAAATAAATCTGATAACCATTATAGGTAAGTAAGTAGTAAGCAAAAGTGTTATGTAGTAAATGTAAGTTCAGGATAATAATATGTGTAAACCAAGTTTCATGCTGGGAACACACATAATACTAATATATGTACATTGCTATGCTTTTGTTGGAACAATTGAACAGAAATTAGTTTCTCATGTTCATTTAGCTGCATTTATAAGACAAAATTCAATTTCAGTTCATGAACATATTTTAGGATGTAAAGTTGCGTAATCGGATTACATAAATGTGCATACGCAAGCAATTCTACATTATGAATAAAGCATGTTCATGTTCCTACACAGCATAATCAAGTGAATTTGCATAATAATATAGTGAATTGAATTTCTGTGTATTTAGGGATTTGGATTTTCTCTCTTCTGATTGCTCTTCCTTCAGGATTGTATTCTTACGTACACGTGATAGAAGGTCCTTTATTTCAGCTAAAAATTTGCTACCCATTTCCACCAGAACTTGGTGCTTGGTACCCTAAGGTTAGTAAAATTATATTCATAATGCAATAGAATCACGGATTTTTATACCCTGGAACCTTCAGAACTTACAAACACAAAACTATAACAATACATTGACATGACACATACCAATTGTATGACACAATACATTGACATGACACATTGTGAATAGTTTACTGTAAATTATTTTACTTCTTATAATCTGCAAAAAAAGTTGAATAGATGCATTTTTTTGCATAGGGTTGCTCACAGTACGTAGACATCGTCATGGCACCCCTCCCCCGTGACGGTGCCATGACGATGTCTACGTACTGTGGGGTTGCTATTTACTTGTTTTGTGTTTGCAAGGTACCGCATAAGCCAAACTGTGAAATGAAGTTTTGTTGTTTCACATATAAAAAATACATTGAAACATTCAATTAATTACCTTTTGAATAGTACATATATATGAAAAGGGTCTGTAAAATTTAAATTGATTTCTCAGGTTAAAAAATGGTGTATCAAGGTAGTTGGGGACAATTAACACATAATTTCTGTTTTAATATTAGATCGTCGTTCTTTGCAAGTTCTTGGTGTACTATGCCATACCTCTTCTCTTCATTGCTACATTTCATATCATAATGGCTCGCCACTTACTGCTTTCAACGAGGAATATGCCTGGAGAAGTTCAGGGACAAGCTAAAGCAATCCAAGCGAGAAAAAAGGTTTAATGTATTAATATATTTAGCTAATGGATATCTTAAAGGGACACTCTTGAATTCCTTTAATTTTATTAGCCTCTGGAGGAAATTTTGAAATATGCGAATAGACCATTAAGGAAACTAAGAATAGCAATTATTGAGCCTGGTTTTCACTGATATTAAATCTATGTAATACTAATTGCAATTATAACCTTTATATTTTAGGTTGCAAAAATGGTTCTCGCCTTCGTAGTGATATTTGCATTATGTTTTTTCCCATCCCATGTTTTCTTTTTATGGTTTTATTTTCACCCAAATGCAGAATACAGTTTTAATGGATATTGGAATGCCCTGCGGATCATTGGGTTCTGTTTGGGCTTTATAAACTCTTGCGTCAATCCTATAACTTTGTACTGCGTTAGTGCAACTTTCCGAAAAGTAAGTCTTTTATTCTTTAATTATATCATTTAGAGGCAAGGACTCGGATATGCAATCATTCGGATATGTAAAATCTGTCTAACAGAATGGTAATTTGTTTGTGCACAAAGATTATTTCTAAACTTGGATGTAAAATGTAAATTCAAATTGTTATTGAAAAATATTCTTTGGATATGTTAGCCTTAATTTATATATTCTATATTTTAATTTATTATATATATTTTCCATGAAAATTCAAAAGCAAGAATCTAAAATTCCTTTTAAATACATATATCTGTAGTGCAAACATATCCGAGCTCTGAACTCTGTACACTTTTACTTGTAAATTAAAATCATTGTAAACATTTGCAGTACTTCAATCAGCATTTATTTTGCTGCTTTTCACCACGGAATCCCCGTCTCGGAATACCTGATCATAACCAACCCAGATTGCTAAAGATATTGAGTTGTGGTTGTGACTGTGATTGTCTGTGGAATAATTGTGCTTACTCAGAAGGCCATCGTCAGCCCCTGCACTCCCATTCTGGGACTGGAACGACTGCAACTGGAACTCATTCTGCGATGAAAAGTAAATCAACCTGGGATTGTCAGTCCGTTGCTTCGCACAACCAAATAATGACGATGAGCCACAGCCAAAGTGCAGCCTCTGGACTTGGATCTCTTACGACCAATAAATTTCTCTCTCTACCGAATGCTAATCCTCCAGCATTGGAATTAAAGTCTTCTCCAGAGGAAACATTAGCAAATGCTAACACTAACACTAACAGCAGTGGCTACACCAACAGTTTCCCTTTAGTTACTGTTCAGCAGCACAATGCCAGTGTACATTCACACTCACATTCAAACTCTGCTGTCAAGGATATTATGACAACGTCCTTTACCACGAATATTTCTCAACCCATAGACACTGACTCCTCTAATACGATTACATATCAAAATAGAAATTCTAATTCTGCAACTCAGCGCCCTGTCTCTCCATATAGGAAATGCGTTAGCAAAAATTCAGGACCCTCTTCTCCCTATAAGAATGATCATGCTATCTGTGTTCTAGATGAAAAATATGAGTAGAATGGAGACATATTATTCATGTGTGTAGTTTAGTTGCGGTTTTCTTCATTTTCGTAACTATCCCTTTGTAAACGAAAGAAAATCAAATATTTATCTTCATCTCTATGGATTTCACACAACATTCTCATGTTCATGTTCATGTACGTACGTATATGTGCTTAGGATTTAGTGTATACGTTTTATTAGCTATGTAATTTTGTGTGGATCACAATAAATGACAAATTGTGAAATTCCCTTGTTGCTTCAATTTACTAGTGTTCTTAATGTAACTTGCGTACATGGTTTGGGCATAAAATAATAGATGTGATGTGATCAGGTGCTACCTAGTCATAATATAGAACAATGACAATGAAGGGGTTACCTACTGCTACAAAGTACATAATTCGATTACAAATAATGTTTAGGTATTTCTCTATTTACACTTTACACTATATACACTTTACTTTAGAACTACACAGTGTAAGGTAGATGTAACCAGCTACCTAAAATAAAATAGCAAATATTTTTCAAAGCAGGCAAATAAGCAATATAGGTACACAAAACGTGTTTATTTAACTACATGAAAATAGATTCTTGCCGTATGCTTTGGTTCATATCATAAATATAATACGTCAAACTTCATAACGGTACTCTTCCACTTCAAACAAATTCATTAGGACATGGAACACATTTCAATCTTGTAATAAATGAAGCATGAGATTATTTTTCGGAATATTCCAAACTCCAATTCTTCAAACATAATATTGAGTTTACTTTCCTTTTTATACTAAAACTTGAAACAAGCCTGAAACAGCTTCAATGTGGTTTATGCTTTTCATTTTAATGTGTACTTCAACTTTAATTTATTTCTGAAAATGATTTTCATAGAAAGTTGACCTTAAATTTTAACATTTTCCACCAATTAATCTAGTAGTTACCTATTTAAATCAGGCTGTTCAGATTTTATGTTCTCGTTTTCGTTACTTTCATCATTTTTAGGAATCCCGTTCTAACGAAAGCATATATCACATATACACTGCACGGGTAGCCTAGCCTTACTGCCAAATACTAGTACTTTTATCTGATCAATCACAAATGCAAAACATTTCTAACTTTGCTACAAACAAAAATTGTGTTACTGTTGCTAGCTATAATTAAATTAATCATTTTCATCGATTTCATCAATAGTAATTAAAGTTTTGTCATCAATGTCTGTTTGCAGTACACTTTAAGTCATGAACATTCTTAATGTTCTGCTCAAGATGATAATGCAATAAATTCTTCCAACACATCTCTGTAGCAAATATATTTTAGTAGAATGAATCTAAAATCTAGCACTATTGTAGTACCAGTAAACTAAATACAAATACAAGTAAAGGCTTAAATACTACTCTTATCTGATCATTATCACATCTCAACTCTACTCAGCTTCAGTTCAGTCCAGGAAATTGCAGCTTTCAATTTAATTTCTACTCTACTGCTAAGCTGTGAGCTGGAGAGCTCTTAACAAATTAGAATATTCAACGGCCATAATAAACAGAGTAGAAACGGCTTGTTAATTTAGTTATCATGAAGGCTGTGTTAATAGCTTGTACTTATTAGCTTTGTTTAAAGTTCAGCTCAGGAGGACACATTAGTGTGCATCGATTGACCATTACATTAGAACAAGGGCATCTTGTTCATTGAACTAATAAAGTGTGTTTTACACGTTTTCATGTGGTTTTAATTATGAACTCTCAAGCCCTAGCTCTGTTATGATGTTGGAATGTGGAGTGCATTGTACAAGTGCTCTGCTCAAGTGTAGGAATCCACTTACACTGCACAATGAGTATATCAGTATATGGTAATCTCTTTTTGATAACGAAAAGTGGCCTGTAAACGTTTTAATGTCACTCACTCCCCAAACACAAACTTGAAAGCGAATGTTGTATGTAAAGCGATGTGCACATACCTAAGAAGATGTGGAGAGGGAAATACTAAACCCGACTAAACCGCACATTAGTTACCTAAGCGTCATGATTATAAAACCGAATCCCCACTTGGGATCCTCCAGATTCAATCTGCTCTATATACCAAATACTATATATACTACTACTGTAAAGTTTATGGGACTCATTTACTCTGAGATGAGTAGTTTCATACAATTATATGCAGCAATAGCAATATCAACGAAGGTACGAATATCTCTTCATTTTCATTCTCTAAGTAGTATAGATTAGATATAGATATGTAGTTGTCTTCAAGGAATACAGTTGTAATTGTAACCTCAAGAATGGCATGAATTTCTTTGCCTGATTTGCTTGTAAGAATACAGTTCAAAATCTGAGGCAGTACTTATTTAGGTACAGATACATAAACTGTATGTAATATTCTAGGGGTCAAAATTCGACAAAACTGGAAATTCTCGTTATTACTCCAGTATTCACTTTGCACTTGTAGATAAAGAAGGAAGATATTAATTTGTAATATCTAAATATAAATTTTCTAATTTAAAGTCAATAATGATACCATTTATTGGAAAATTTTGACCTTAGCAAGGGAACATAAGCTACTAACGAATTTTTTCTCTCGTACTACGTTAATTAAAGTCTCGGTACCCCTTATAATATGGAATCTACCTGTGCAGATTATCTCCTTAAGTATAGTATTCTTTAGAAAGAATCTAAAAGCGAAATCTCTATCCTAAATTTAAAATTACTTTTTTCCCATATAAAATGTTCGATCCACTTATGATTTGCACAAGTTCCAAAATGAAATAGAAGGTTACAATTTGTAGTTTATTTGAAACATAATTAAAAATACTTTTTTGACATGAGGGATTCGTAGTTATACTTATGTTTTTATTTACTTAATACAATTTTTAAGTTGTATATCATATAATAAGTATTTGCTTACACAAAAGCAATAAAGCAGAAATTCTAACAAGAAACTGCTCTACAAAATATTTGTACATACAAAGGTTGCATTATCTTATTTACACAACGTGTTCATCTCCAAAAACTATGTAAACTTACCATGTACAAGGAACAATAGAATCTGAGTTCTAGTTACTTAAAGTTGCATCAGGGATAGACAAATACGCTGTTGCTTAATGGTCCCACAGCAGCACCTTATCTACTTTCTTCTTCAAATAATATAACACTATTGCCTGTAATAAGAACTGACGTGGCATGGTCAGCACAGCAGCTCCTTATTCTAGTCTCTATTTACCTCTTTCCCATTTTGAAGGAAAATAACCGTACCATACCGTAGCCAAAGGCTTTAAGTTGGCAGAAATGTTCTATTAGAGAAATGTGAGAGAATCTGAAAGCTGTATGTAGTAACTCAGTAGCTTGTAATTCTAAGAAGAAGTAATTGGAATCTTGGGATGAGTTTTCTGGCTTTCTTCTCCAATACCAAAGGCAGTTATTCCACATTATCTGTTTCCTCATTGGCGTCTCCTTCAAAATTTCTGTTCAAATCTTTTCAGCTCTCTGCTGTCTACTACATGATGTTCTTTGTGTAGTACACGATGTCCTACAGATCGTTGTCACCTAGCATCATTTGCTACTAAAAAATAAAGATAAAGATAATGGCTTTTATGGCTTCAAATTTCAGACAGATGACCAGAATTTTCACCTTCAGATGTCAGATGACATCTCAAAGCAAAATATAAATACATAGATAATGCCCATGTATGTACTGATGAAATAACAAGAATCTGTAGGCGTAAACGAGCTATATTGTAAGGTAGTATAAGTTTAAGTGTATTAATATAGGTATGTTGTACTTGTCTCTTTAGAAACTGTATTTCTAAATGACATGTTTTTCTTAAAATGTACCTAAATATTTATCTCTTTTTACGCAAACAATTTTTTGAGAACATTCCAGAAAATAGAATGTACTACATAGGCATTTGAAATTGTGTATGCTATTTTACATATAATAGTTAGGAAGAGATGACAGTTTTAAACACAAAAACGACAGAAATTCACTTTAAAGTTCTTAAAGAAGGAATAACTGCAGGCAAACATTATGTGTACGTAATTATTATTATTATGTGTAAATAGTTGCAACTTAAAGTTTGAATTAGATTGACGAAGTTGATGGACAAATGCCTCAAGGAACTCGATGAAACAATTAAATCTAAAATGAATGTAATATTGTAGTAATGCAGCTTTGCTCAAGTGACAAGTTAAACTTAGGCCACTCATTTACGTGAAATTAAATGCAGTAGCCTGGAGTTTCGGAGAATTGAAAACAAGGGGCACGAACTTAGTTTTAGATTTCCTTTTTTTACTTATTCTACAAATACTTCAGTTCAATGTCACATCTAAAAAGCAATTTTGCCAACTTACTGTACTGAAACTTCAAAGATGAAAAACCTATAAAAGCGGACACCGTACACACAACATAAGGTCAAACTTTTCCCCATTAAAAGTACAGTGAGTAAATACTATTACCTTATAAAGTGACAAAAAAAATCTCAGTGTTCTTTGATGACACTAGTCTCCAAAGAGTATAGACACTTGTTTACAGTGAAAGTCACTATTATCAATGCCTTAGGCACAAGGATTCCAGTCCTGAACCTATGTAAATATACGATCCCACATTACCACACTCTTTATTTTTAGACAAAATTAACAGGCTTTCGTAACACAAAAAATCTTTGACGCGCTAAAAATGACCTCAAAATGTCTTTTCCAAAAAGGAACGAAAATCGTGGGAGTGAGACCTGCCTATCTGTAATGTAACACTGTACAATTATATTGGATCTGTGTACATAAAATGGGAGTCTATCTTTTGCCTAAGGAAGAAATCACAAAAATTTCATCATGTGTTGCTTAGAGCATATGAGAAGTTCTATTCAACTATATAGTACATATACTCGTATTTGCTCATTTAAAATTGTTACTTTGGTATTGGGAAAACATGTGAGTACTAAAGATGTGCGATATTGGATTTCACAATTATGTGCTCCACTGCACTGTACTGCAAAAATAGGTAGATGTACTGACTTTCATTCCTTTGACAATGTTGGTAAATACTAAATGTACTAATACAAATATATTACTAGGACATACATACGGTGGTAGACTGTAGAGAAAAATTAATCACTTTTCGGGGAATGAATTAGTGAAATATGGAAATATCTACCTTATAATTTCATTTAACATATCGCAAGGTAATGGTAATAATGAAGGATACATTTTAATGATCAGATCAGTCTACACCTAATTTATGGCATAATTTTATGTTCAGTTGTCAGCAGAAATGAAAAAGTATATACACCATGTTATGCTACACAGGCTATGTATACCTGGGATCAAAGAGTCCAATCACAGATCTATTTGAAAATTATAATTTTTCAATCCGATAGGAAATAATCTACAAAAATATGCCCAACATCGTTAAAATGTCCATTAGTGCACCCCTCAGCTATGAGTTATTAATTAGCATGTCTACAGTTAATTACTATGAAAATATCAGACAAGTAGTTACAAAACATCATGATTAAACCGGCAAAATGAATTATTTAGCACAATTTATCCTTAACTTAATAATTATTACATTACAGATGAACTATAGTCATGTACATACATTTAGTCTACTATGTATGTGATAAAAGATGTAATATACTACTTTGATCTGTATAAAATTCTTTACACAAAAGTTGGCCAACTAAATATCAAAGACTTTGTGTGGGGATGCTAAAAATTATATACTTTATTGCGTGCTTAATATTGTAATACTTAGCATTACATCTTTACGATACTTACACGTTCCTACGTAGTGTATCATTAGATTTGCAAATTTTACCAAAAGTGTTAATATCAAAATGCAGGATGAGAAACTCTTTGGCAAATCCTTTTTGAACCCACAGAACACTTTGCTGGTTTTAGTAAACTTAAGAGTAAAGAATAAAATTAAAAATACAGACAACATCAAAGATTCCTTCAGACGATCAATATAAGTTGCTTGAACTAGTTACAGACAGGGCCCGTTTAACCCATGTGCGGACTGTGCGGCTGCACAGGGCCCCGCGCTTAGGGGGGCCCCGCGCTGGCCAA
>JAQFYC010003072.1:0-22363 GCA_034694165.1 Tomocerus mixtus | reverse complement strand
TAAACGCAAATCGCGAAGCAAAATCTTCACTTCAAGAAGGAAAACTTCCTTTTCACGAAAGTATAAACTAAGCGTAAACCATAAATTCCCTTTTATACAGCATACGACTAGTTTACAATACAATACGACATTCATTGTTGCTTCACTCTGTTATTGTGTGAATTCGTAGAATAGTATTAATTTGTTGAATTCTATGACGGAGAAATATGCTAATAATTAATTGCCGAACTGACTCGGTGTTTACAATAGGTATGTACAGGGTACTACAGTAATATATGTGATTTTTGACAGGACAACTCAAGAATCATAAAACTTATGAATTAGCAAATTACCCTTTTGTCTGTACTATACAACAGAGCGAGCTGCCCGGTTACAAGGAAAATGATTAATTTTGAATTTTTTGTGCTTAAGCTTTGAAAATTTTATATTCTATTACAAACTAGCATCAAATTATGTGACTTCCGAGATTGTGTGCTAAGTTTTATATGTGAAGGTACTTTTATATCATCCGCATTACCACAATACCCTGTACGTGGCCATGGGCTACAAAAATACGCACTGTAATAACGTAATGTAATGTAAGACACAATCCTGCCTAGTAGTGAAATATTTGATAGAAGCAGTCGCAATCACAACATCGCAATTGTGAAACCGCCTGTATATATTTGTAATTGTAAAGACTAACTTAGAAAGTAGATAGAAATTGACAAAATACAGCAAATTAAATGTTATTCAAGTTGAAGTTGAAAAGCTAATGGATGCTCGCTTGGAAGGCTTCATGCAAATTATTTTCCAAATGTTTAATGAATTTCCATTATGAAAGTTGAGCAATTGGAGTTTCAATTTCAGAGCATATACTAATACAGTATTGTATTTAATTTAACTATTTGAGCTTCCTTTAGTAGGTCGTAATTGAAAATAAGGTTTCTTTTGCTTTCTGTAATGATGTTTCATTTTGTAAAGATTATTTGAAACGCATTTGCTGTTATTTTCATCTACCTTCCTCAGAAAACTCGGAATAAATGTTAATATTGTTAATGTTAGTTGTAGTACGAAAATAACTCGAATATTGCTTGTCTTACTCGAAATCAAAATAGAATGCCCTTTTTACTTACCATCTATGAATATTTAACATTTCTGAAATAGACAAACGCAATGTACAATAATACAAAGAGAAGAAAAAGAATAATTGTCTGTGATGTCCTAGATATCTTGAAATCTTGCCCCGTCTGCCATACCACGCCAGTTATATTAGTAGTTGTACGTATTAGGTATGTACATATACATAATGAAACCAAGTAGGGAGAAAGTAAGGAGAAAGCGACTAGACTACACGTAGTACAGTACTGTACACTGTATAACGCATAAGTAGTAATGATAGTAAGTACAGATATAGTATAATAATAAGTAAGTATGTTGTGTAGACCTCGAGACAGAAAGCAGATACGTTGTCTGTGTATAAACTTTGAATGAATTGGGGAAACGACAACTCTTGTGCACATAAATATGTACAATAATATCCTAATAGCAGTAGGTAATGTTGGATGTAAGTAGAGTAAAGAGTAATACATACATAGTTGGTAGTAGACCGACGAAAGTAGTAAAAGCTAGCGTGATAAATATAAGAAGGGAATTATACAGAAAAGGAAAGGGAAGTCAAGGCGGGAGGGACACCAAACATAACATGACAAAACTTAAGTAAAAGAAAATAATATAAAGTATGCCAGGGCACGACGCGTCATTATATCTCTTAAACGTACTACTATACTTATACAATAGATTCTCAGCACTTTCTCCAAATACCGCATTATCTCCATTAATATCCTGCTGGTTACTATTGCCGATACATGATTTTGTTTTCAATGCTAATTATATTAATTTGTAAATGTACTAGATAATATTTATTCTATTACAAATACATGCAATTTATTTTATAAGCTCTTTTTTTATTATTTATTTAAATGTGGTAGATTTAGTAACAAAATGATGATCATCTTGTAAAATTGATGCCACATAATATTGTACTACCTTTTGTAGAGACATAATATGTCCGATCTCCCTATAAACAAGTCAGAGAATTAGACAATTACATTTTACTAATGTGATACCATTTATTTTAGTCAAAGAATTTAAATTAGTTTACCATTCATATCTGACCAAATATCATAATACTATTGTGAATAAAAAATTTAAAGTTGAAAAATTAAGGATTTTGTGTATATTAGCATACGAAAAGATAATCCAGGAGATATAAATGTTTTATGCAATTCTATCCATTCAAAATCTGAAAATTAATTTGCTACATTTTACAACTTGTAGATTTCTGAGCGTTTTAATATTGAAGTGAAAAATAATTAATAAATCCAAACATTTTTGCACAGAGAAAGAGATTTATTGAAAAATTAATGGGGAAATTGGCTCGTGTAGCCTAAAGCACACTAATTATTGTTTAGCTTCTGTAGAAACTATAAATTTTCAATTAAAATGTAAAACTGACTAAATGCTTATTAGGGTTGGCTCCGTGTTTGGCAAAACCGCGTTTGGCAAAAAAAATTCGCCCCGTTTGGCAAAAGCAAAAACCGCGTTTGGCAAAAACATCTTTATGTATAAAAGTTTATAAAATATCAAAAACTGGTTAGGCAATGTAGCAAAATCATCCATTCTTATGAATGGTAAATAATTTTAGAACAAAATGAGTCATCATTAATGTGTACGAGTAGCCGTTTCTAGTTAGTATATATGTCGTTTTATTCAGAGTGCGTGGCACATATTTTAGTGTGATGTTTGCCTTGGCCGAAAGAATACTGAAGCCGAAATAACAAGTCAATACACTCATGTTAAGCCCCAAGATATGTAAATTATTCCAGATAACAAAAATGAATACCTATGTGATCTTATTTGTATGTCACTGAATACATTTTTATGCTTTTATACACTTTTTGCCAAACGCGTCGTCTCTTTTGCCAAACGCGGTTTTCGGTTCCCGGAAGGACAAAAAAAGTTTTTGCCAAACGCGTCTTTGCCAAACCATCCTACAACCGCTTATTAGTTGTAATTGTACTGTAGTAATATTAACCCTGGTGCTTAGTTTAATAACTATGGTACGAATGTTGATAATGCTTAACTTATCTGACACTAAGAACTACACACTAGACTGCTAACAACTGGATAGACATTATAGGCAATTGAAGGGAAAGGGATTGGGCGAGAGAAGAGAAAGTTATAGGAATTAGAAACGGGAGGATATAATACATAATACCCGTATACTAATACAACTTACAACTAGCAACTGGAGCATTTGGGTTCCTGCCAATAACATGGCCGTGAAATTTTGATCGACTTGTGTGTTCAATGCTCAAGTTCTGCTTCTCTTTCTGTTCTTTCATTCTCATTCTCCAGTATTGCATGAATTGAATGTAGGAGTAGGAATTGTAGGAAAGTAGGTCTCTTTCCTCGTTCCTATCTAATGTAATGTAATGTATATCTAGTTCGTAACGTATCTATGAGTATGTCTCTTCTTCTATTCTCCAATAACTTCTGTTCAACTCAAGTGAGAGTCAGTCGCCGTGATAAATGTGTGCCAAGTTTGGGTCGACTACTTTCTTCTCCATTTTTCTTGGGAATGTTTCCTTTTCCTCTACTATCTATCTGTTGTATGTACTGTGTTGTACTCTACTCGTACTGACTGCTTTGTGACTTCTAAACCAGTTCTGCATCTTTCGCTCCATAATATACACTAGTATCACTGCAGTCACTCTTAGAATACATTCAACCATTTAAATACAACTAACTATTCCATTGTACCCACTCTATTCCGTTTCCGAACACAAAATGATCTCTCTGCGCTCAAAGTCGAAATTTACAATCATTTTTATACGACAAACAAATTACATTTTCCCCATATTACTAAAAATTGCATTTTTATAAAGGAATAAGTGCCATTGCAGGAATATTTCGAGAAATTCAAACCTTGACTGCCTTTTTGTCATTTCTGGTTAGTTAGGACTTTCATTTCTGGTTATTAATAAAGTTAATACAGAAATGCATAACATTATTTAGACGCTTTGATACTTTTTCTCGGACATAATCGATTATTCATATATAATATTAAGACAGGTTATATTTTGTTAAATTCTTCTACTAATTATAAAAGATGGATTTTTAAAAGCTGGATTTTTATCCAGTTTATTTGTGCTGGACAAGGAATATCAATTGACAATTTTGGTACTACAAATTATAGTTGCTTAATTTTCTTTATGCATTTTTTACATAAGGACGCACATATATGTATTACATTAGCTGATTGATCAAGAATTTCAAAATATGTATAGGATTAAGTTGGTAGATAACTGAATAATATTTATATGACAAAGTACCTACAGTTGTTGGTCATATTTTAAAAATTGCCTTCGGTAAAATATTTCAATTATGTTGATGTCGCATGTTGACAAACGCCGAAAAGTGTAAGTTGGCTTTTTAGGTAGTTAAATTCAATGAGTAAACCATTAGGCTAAAGTTAGCAGATCGTTAGAAGAGAGTAAAGCTTCTATTGCATATACTTTCATAGTTAACAGTTACTTTCACTCTATGCAAACGAAGTAGGAACAGAGAAATTACTTGCATAAGAAAAGTTTTGTTGGGATAGCAAGTGTCCTGTCCTGTCGGGGTCGGGTAGCAAACGGCGAGTAAAGTTATTAACTTTCTACAAAGCTAATTTTTAGTTTGTTATCATTATCATACATTTTCCGAGTAATCCTTACTTTGGAAGACAGTAAACATTTTTTAAAAGCATCGCGAGAAGGAAGATATCTATGTGCTATCATTAAAGAAAAATTCGACCTATTATACTATACTACTTATGTATTCTATTAATTTGCAAATATATTAAATATTTAAATTATCGCTGAAGTCATTCTCTAGCAAATTTAAATGTATAACAATATTTATGTTTCCACCAACTCTGCATAAAACAGTAATCATACCAAAAATAACATTTTAAAAACTAAAATTAACGAATGCTTACCACTTTTTTGCAATTTTGCACTTAAAATTGAAATAATAATTATCAACTACATTATTTTAATACATTATTTGACAATGCACAGCAAGCCCACAGCAAACATCAAGTTATTATCAAGCATTTCATCTATTTAGCTACCGCAAATCTTAATAGATCTGGAAAAATCTTCAAAACCTAAAATAATTTCTTTAACCAAAAAAATAACGTAGTAAAATATACAGAAATGTTGTTTGTCAAGTTTCTTAAAATTGGCAATTCGCAATTCAGAGTTGTAATTTAAGCTGAGAACGCAAATATCATATCATGAGGTACGGAGAAAGTAAAGATGACAGGGTCGTTTTAATTATAATCTTCTTAGAGTGAAAGCTTGTAGGGATATAATGTAATAATAATAAAGACGGTGATTAGCTATACTATACTATCTGTGTTCCATACTTTACATTATAGTACACCGCACCACTCTAATGTCGAATTAATATGAAAATGGCAAAGTGCATTTCCTCGAAACTCGAAACCCTACTTAAGTTTATGTAAGTAACTAATCCATTTGGTAAGGTCTAGTTCGTTCGTCTCGTCTCTCGTCCGCATTTTGGTATACAACAATTTTACATGATGATAATCATATTTGTAAGGTTATATTTATCGAAAGCACAAACTTACTAAGTTAGACTTTGAGAGCAGAAATGAGGATATGATTTGATTCGATTCCAGTCAATCTGCCGAAAAGCTTCTATATGTACATACATAAGTAGAAGATACGTCTTTAAGTTTAAAGTTAAGTTAAGTAGGGATAAAGACCTTCCTTTTCCGTCCCAGCCTTACTATGTAGGTCTGGTCTGGCCTCGTCTTGTCTCTGCTTTGTGGTATGTATGTCCTAATAGGAAAATCCTTGCATTCGCTTTTTAGCTTACATATGTACGTTAGTAAAGGACGGGATGGCAGTTTATTGGATTTGATTCCATCAGTTATTAGATTATCTTCAACTGTTTGCCATCATGTCTACAAAACGAATCTCTGCATCTCAACTCAGCACTAGACTTAGAAAACAGAACACTGTGTCACTGTTCTTTGATTTTCTGAACATGTACAGATAGTCACATCGCATTGCTTGTCGTGCCATGTTTTATACGCGCTACCTGCTTTGGTTTCCTCCGTCTCATCTCATCATCATATTCCTAAAGTGTATCTTTTAAAAAGGAAATTGATGTACATTATCTGAATGGAAAAGTTGACAAGATTACTTAGACTATATACTACTACCTAATAGTAGTATGACTGAAAATGAAGCTAGCTGTAGCTGTTTCATAGACTAAGCAAGTAAATCTGGTCTACTATATTAGTTAATGCCTTCTTATGCGGGTGTACGCATAAAATAACACTAAGATTAGAAATCACAAGCATTTTTACACAAACAGCAAGTATTCTCAATTGAAATAGACAAATTACAAGCAGTACATTTTTAATTCTACAGAATATACATACTGTACATATATAATAATTGTTATCATTGAGGACGTTAGTATAATATTAATAGGTGTGTTATTTTCCAAATAACATTAAATGTAGATTAATTTCAAGGATTGTGCTCCTTTATGTATTAGAAATCGATAAATGAATATAAATTTTATTAATTAAGTAATGTTAAAAACTATTAACAATAATACAGTAAAGCTGAGTGAAATGAAATAATAAAAATTAAAATAACGCTTGGAATTATTTAAATATCTGTTCCACCTTATTTATTTGTGCGTGAATTTTATTGAACTATTTGTAACTTCTAGTTTGCATACTTTTACATCACAAATGCATATCTTTTGTATAAATATACAAATAGTTAAATTATTACGCTATCAATGAACCTATAGTGTCAAGGATATTGCTTACCTATCATTATCTTATACATAATACAATGACAGAAAGATGAACGTGACAAATTTAACCACGCTTAGGTTGATTATATATGTACAACGAATAAAAACCAGGTCAGCCTAGCCTAGCTCAAGAATATAATATAAATATAGTATATTTTATTCTATTTAATTCTGAAGAAATTAGTATGCGTAAGTACGCGGGCGAGAAATGCGTTCTAGTTATTTAGATATATATAACACGACACAATAGGCACAATAGGTAGATTCAGATGACATTATATAATCTGGACAAATCCCAAGCAGATGAGCTACTAAAATGCTAACTCTGCCCCTGATGTTAAATTGGACAAATTGGATCCAGATATTCATATGTACTGAAAGAGTTTACTTAAATTGGGATGCTGACAAAGTCAATTACGCCAAAGATGCTGAAAATTTTTAAGTAAAGGAAATAGTTAAAAATATGGCAATATTGCCATATTTTGTGCTATACGTTGGCCGGGATTGGCCCAAATACCCATTAGGCGTAGAATAGTCATTGAACAATTTCCGGGGTTTGATATTTGATAACATTTCACCGGGAGTTGCATTTAAACCGAATCAGATACATATATCAATCACAATTTAACGATCATGGGTTATGCGTGTGATAAGGCAGAAATGCTGAATATTCCCATTGGTTTTAAGGCAAGAATAATCTGAATTGAATCGAAGAGATCTCTATCGATACGATAACAACGGAGGGAATTACATAATATTTCTTGACAAAAGCACAGGAAACCCCTTTGTCGGGGAGAATGAGTTGCGGAAAGGCCACAGGTCAGGTCACGTCCAATTTTAAAAGCTTTCTAATCATTTCAATGATATTCCAATCGAATTGCAATTTAGTCACACTATCAGGTTCAACTTTAACTTAATATTTAAGGAAAATACATTACATTCCTTTGGATCGAATCTAAGTAAGAGATCTTGCGGTGTGGCGTGATATTCCAAGGAATAAAGGGGAGAAACTTATGAAAATTTATTGGAAATTAATGAACAGTGGAAGGAATGAATTGGCAATAAATGTTACATAATTCAAAAGCGGATTTGATACATACTACGTGATAATGCCGTGTTAACGATGTATGTGCATTATCAACTGGTCTATCCTACTACATACTTTTACTGCATGTAGAGCCAAAGGAACGAAAGAGGAAAACTATTTACTATATACTAATATTTAATATAGAGGAGGGTTATGGAATTTATACCGATTTACTCCTGAATGGAAAATAATGATGAACCTACCAAACTATGGGTATGTACACGTACCCATTGGCTTACATTTACCACATTTACCATTAACTATAAGCAAATAACGTTCTTTATGGATATTAAATACCTATTGCGTAGAATGATACTTATAGGTAAGCTATTTATAAAGAAATTTCTAAGATATTTGCCACCTTTTCTGAACTAAATATGTTATCAATCATTTATCCTACTATAAAGTAGGAAACATGTTCTTGACTTACATTTTAACCCTTTTTCAGTCGGTTGGATACTATTATAGTAAGATGGTAGACATTTTTTATTTGGTATCGTATACTGTACAGCACGGGCAAGAAATAGATATAATGCACTCGTACGTAGATTAAAGTACCAATGTTTATGTATACGTAACATATTCCCACCTGCATCATATTCCAAACGAATTAAAATATTTAATTAGGAAAATAAAAAATAGGGAGGAGGTAAAATTGCAAAGGTGCAAATTCGAGAATGTGTGCAAGAAAATGAAAATGCAAAATCAAAGAATGGAAATCATTCTAACTAATAGAATAGTCTTAGTCATATTGAGTATTATTTCTTGGGTAATTTTACCACAAGCAGCCTATAAGGCATTCCAAGCTCATGTCTCATTTCATCTACACATAAATATTTCAACATATTTACTTAGAACTTGCGAAAAAATGAGGGAGTCAAAGTGTTGTAACATTTTTTCGAATAATTGATGTCGAATTCAGAAACATCTAAAGTAAGAATGTACATAGTATATTATTTAACTACAACAAAATAATACTAAAAGACGCTGTAAATATAATGCCTGATTTGCCCAAAACTTAAAATACAATGAATTGTTGAGTTATACAGATACTTCATTTAAAATGAATCCAATCCGTCGAATTCATTATTTTGTGGGAACCAAAGTTGAAAGAAATGAGACAAAGTAGATTTTTATATGAAATATCCATGCTTCATCTTTCTGCAATGTTTTTACCAGGTCCCCAATAAATTTTTAGCTTCGCTTACTTCATATTATGAAGTTTTATGAGAAACAATGGAATGAAATCTCGATTACATACAATATTAATTGATTATTTTCAGGGTGGGTTTAGATGTGAAATATTTTACATGTATTTTGTGAAAGGAAATGCATTTCTGAACATGGAGAAAGATATAAATGGAGGAATAAAGGGAAAAGGCACGCTCCCGGGCAGTCCTTTTTCCCTTTATTCGTTTCTTCACACCGTGTCAACTGACTGGGAGCGACAATGACATAATGGAATGTTGATATGCAGAGACAGAAAAACAGAACAGGCTCTCTCTCTACATACCTATGTTACGTTATGTATAAGTACTTTCATTTCATGCGAATAAACAACAAATAATCCATAATATTATCCTATCCATGTATGCAGTATCTGGATAATGCCATTCTATCCATCTGTACAGACTACAGACGCATAACAAGATAAGACAAGAGAAAGGACGATACATACACGAAGGCAGAGAGAGCAAGAGAAAATAGTGTTCATGTATGTACTTCCATAGTTATGTATAGTAAATATAGCAGCAAGGTACATTTCCAATTCCATGTTTTCCCTTCCCCTTTCTCCTTTAGGTACTATTTTCATATCCATTCACTCACTCAGCCTGCCACTCCATTTCAGCCTCGCCCATAAAATATTACACATGTACATTGTACATATATGCAGGAGACATGGACATTTTGTAGTTACTACGAGAAAATGCATTTTGTATATCTGTACACTAACACTGACTAGAAACGACTATGGCTACGACTACCTTCAACTGTTATAGTACCTAAATATGAATATTTAAATATTTTCAAGTCCCTTTACCACATTACGAGTTTGCGAAAGTTTTAGAGTAATATTAATTTCTTCGTGGTGCATTTTTTATAATGTTTATTTGCTTTATAAATACTTTCACCATTTTTACTTGTCTCGTTATAATATTTCCGGCATCCTTTGGAAGACATTTTTGAAGATTACAATTTTTATGGATTCTCGATGTATTTTACGAAATTCTGGGAACACTTAAAACACTGATGCCAAATGGTCGTTCATTTTTATGCTTTAAATAGTAGGGGAAAGTTTATTTATACGTGGGATTCTGGTGTGTCAGATATTTGAGTTGAAAAATTTTGTTAATACTTTCACCATTTTACTGTACGTGCTTATAGGTAATGCCAAACCTAATACACTTCCTTATTTCTGCCTCTTCATAAACATTTTACATAAAAATTTCATATTCAAAAAGTTTTTTAGAAAATAATTTAAAACAGGAATTGAATTTTTTAAATTTCATATTATTTCCAGCAAGTTCAAGTAAAAGAAAGCTTGATTTAAACATTTATTGATTAGTTTGAGTATAACTATGCTGGGACATGTCTGAGAAGTGAAAGTGAAGGGAGAAAGTATATTACACAATACAAAATGGTCATAGTCCATAAAATCCATATAGGACACATGCACACAAGCATTTAGCGTGTGTATGTTATGTTATAATACATAAGTATAAACAACGTAACACAACTACAACACAACAGAACACAACAACGCATTTCATTTCGCTCTCCTGATCCCAACAACGAATTTCTCTTTAATATTTTCTGATGTTCCTAAGTGAAAGTCAAAGTGAGCGTGACGTACTAATGGACTTTCCATAATTCAATAACTTTCTCCAGCTTTCTCCCTACTCTACCGTGCTATCCGTATAGACATTCCAATTTCCATTACATATATTGTTCCTTTTAAGATAATAATTCGTGCAAAGACATCTTTTCAAATATTCATCACTTGACTGTCTAACGGAAAATTCATTTAATGCATAATATGATACTGTTAACTATCTACTATCATAAATCTCAGGGTGACATTTTGGGGAATGTGTTGGGATGTGTTAATCTCATTAGATCATGAATCATAGAGTAGGTACAAATATAATTATCATTTTATTATTCAGGGAACACGTATTGCTTCACAAATAATATTAAATTAAGAGACTCAGTGTCTTACTCAGTGACATTAATTTCTACTTAATATAAATGAATTAATTGTAAATGTGAGTTTGGCTCCTTTTGTCATTTAACTTAAATTGAAATATTATTGATGATATTGTATGTACAGATCAATCTGAGCCTTAAATTTGAAAAATTATATAGATGGAAACTAAAATACTGTTGTCCTTATCGCTATAAAAGAATTCCAAGGTTTCATCCATCATTTTTAATCTATCTTTTGCAAATATTCACATTAATAGAATACTCTGTGACCTTACTTGATCAGAAAAATGTTCCATACTACAATTATGTGATATGCCCCAATGCTCAAAACAGGATGTGGCCAATTTGCATAAATGACCCGAAGTAGCCACATCCACATCCGAATTAGTTTATTTCATAATTCCGTAAGAATAACAGATATAACGATATAGCAGCGTAACAATTATGATTATACGAAAAGATTGACTCCCAAAACTAATTACCTGAAGTCGGGGTGTGTCTAACGCAAATAACGAATGTAAGGTAGTAGCTACGATCCTGACAATAATAGTAATAAGCAATTTGTAATACATACAAAAAGAGTTTACTGATTAAAATTCAGATTCGGTAGTGTGACTGCTAGCGTATTGAGCCACTTCATACTATATACTATATATTATGTAGAATAACTTATAGAAGGTACTATAAAGACTATTAAGACATCATGTTTAATTGAAAGCATTTGTTTGGCCGTAGAAATTCATGTCGTATAGCTAGTGATGCCAAGATCTATATACTTAATATGTAAATCCATTGGAAGCTTATACTACATATTATTATCGGTCTGGTGCGGTGATAGTGATGTTATAATCATATAATACATACAGACAGACATAAGTATAGATATTCTGATTGGATGTTGTGTGTGGTGCGGATTGTTAGTGAGTTAGTGAGTAGTATTGTAAGTATGCCCTTAAAGCCTATGTCCTTACGTTGTTCCGTACTGGAAAAGTGATTAATGACCCCGGAGGTTAACAAATGTTTTCGCAAAGGTCTCTTGAACGAAACCATTTGCAGGCGAAGTAAGTAAGCCGTAGTTATTAGCACGGAATATCCGTCTCTATTTTATGCATAGCTGATATTATAGGTTTATAGTAGTTATGCGTTCAAAAAGTTGTCTAGGTACAGTCGTACAGTAGGTATATTTTAGCTATGTACAGTATTAGATACGTTAGTATGGAAGAACTAGGTACAAATGAGGTCCTAAATAAGATTATAGTTAGTGTATAGTTAATATAGTAGTCAATTCTATCCTTAGGTGTATATGTTAGCGAAACTAGCTCTAGGAATCAAGCTGGTATTATTATTTTACAATTTTTTAATTGTTTCTACAAAAAATATTTCAATAAAATTGTTTTGATCTAATTAAAGTTCTAACAACAACTTAACATTCTTAAAATATCCCTTTTGACTCCTATTTTTAACATTATACATTAGAAATGGTAATTATTGCGATTGCCTCATCAGAAAAGACGATTTTCATGCACAAATTACAATTTACAGAAAAGTTAGCAAAATTTTTTGCAGATGAATGCCACAATGACATTTTTGGAGTGAAATTATCCAATTGCCACTTTTAACACTGCAGGATTGAAGTTTAACTACTACCTAGTAAATACAACTAGAAAAAGATGAGATAAACAGTAAATGGTTTACTATTTTTTATCTGTAATCTAAAAAATTGGTAATCAGGTGACTGCGTCCTAGGAGGAGATTAATTTGTCCTGGAAATCTGTTTCTCCTTTAACACTCGTCCTAATAGAAGTACCTATAAGAGTTGTAAAGGAAGTATATGAGTATTTGTAGATATCTGTATATGAGATGGCTAGCTAGCTCGATCTCCTATTGTACATAGGCTAGCATAGCTATCCATGACTACAATCACTATTACTATTGATAAGTGTGCATTAAAAGGATCCCATTCCTCCCACCGAAGGATTATGCCAGGACGAATAATAGGACTCGAATTTATTTGAAGTGCGAGAGTTTGGAAGTGTTTGGCACTTGACTGAACTGAACTCAACTGAATCTTCGGCTTTGCTTTCCTTTGGTTTCAATCCTTTTCCTTCCCACTCCTCTCTGTCACATTCCCTTTATCATTTATTCTCCTTCCTTCTCTAACACTACATAATATACTAATACTGTACATATACTAATAGTAAAAGTAAAACTACGAGTATATTCTTAAATACAATTAAATATATATGGACATACATACATACTGTACTTACCAACGTGTACTATTAAGTACTAACTAACATAACGCGCAAGCTACTTACTTTCACACTTTATACGTATTTATATGAATACACACTTACGTAATATACTTAACTTAAATAACAGACACAGACAAACTCAGACGCATTGTTAGGTACACGTAGTAGCTGTTCCATTTTTCATTATTTAATACATTTCTGTCTCGTGTAATGTATTACAACATAATACTCCACTTCACTCCATTTAATAAAGAAAAGCACATTGAATGCTCCACCTATTTATTATAGTAAGTTTGGTTTCGGATACTATTATATAGTGATCATGATATGTATCTTGTACTGTAAACGCAAAATATAAACTTGTTCTATCTAGAATACAATACAGTTCCAACTTCCTATCCTGCATATTGTTAAGAAACAACGGATAGCGTATATGGAAATTGAGACAATTAAGTACATAATATTATTTAATTTCTGTTCTAATTAATTTCTCAAACCTAGACGTGCAGTTCTACACGTAGTAGCGGGCTTGTCTGTCATCTGAAGATACTATTGTTGAATCCCCGTGCATTATCAGGACGGGAGAACAATAAATACCTATACAATTGCATATACAATACAATAATAGATACAAGATAGAGATATTACGTAAGTTATGTACTTATGTTTGTAAAATTATAGCTACTACGTATGTTCATGAGATTGTCAATTAATATTTCGCGACAGCTGCAATATCTTACACAAAATACAAAAGCTACGCAAAATAATGACAAGCAATTCTAAGATTTGATATGTACCTTGGTAGTCTGAATTTAAAATAGAGATGCATAGCAGGCTCGTTCGTTTTGTGATAAAATCTAATAAATATCTTGCTTGACAAAGATTTTAACAAAATTATTGTACTTTATTACATGACGCCTTATTGTGTACATTGGGGCCTAAGATATCTATTTTGTCCAAAATAGTGGGCAGAATTTCATTTTAAAAATCTTAGTAAGTTAGTACAAAGAACTATAATTTATTTTATTATTATTCATTTTAGGGCATTTCAGCTAGTAGATATATTTGTATATAGAAATTTATTAGAGATAACAGTCACAGAGATACATTAGCGGTAAATTAAATTTTGATGAGGCATACTGTATTTTATACAATTTCTATATCAGATCTAAATCTTTGTAGGAATATAGATATGTACAGTGGGGCAGTTCCATCTGACATTATTGTGGGAATACAGCATTATCGAATTTGCAGATATTTAACCATGTTTGGCTTTTTATTTGTACATTGTACAAAGTAAAATGTAAGCACACGTTTTCATGCCTTGAAGGTGTTTCTACTCTTTTAAGAGTGAAAACAATTTTTTTGTTTTATGTAGAGCATTTTGTAAGGTACAGGTGAAAACAACTGTTCTCGTTCCATAGCCATATAAGTATATTACTATCTAGTAGGTAAGAATAAGGTTTTACGTTAGTATACTTGGTATTATTGAGTAAATATGTAGATTAATAGATTATTTCAAATTTTTGTCCTTCCACCCTCCTAAGTACTATAGGCAGGTAAAGTAACTTTCAATTTTTCAAGGGAATCTTCTGAAGAGTTAGAAAAATAATTAGAAATTTTGTTAATCATAAGATGAAGCTCATTTAAAAAACAATAGGAAAATCACTTATTGAGTTAATTAGAATAATATTTGCATTAGTATTGTATACAGGACAGATCTTAAGTAACGAATAAGAATGATAGTAGTAATAAAACAAGGTTACGTGAAACTTTATTAATATTTTCGAGAAAATATATGTTTATATATACGTAAGTTCTCGAGTACCCTAAAAACGTGAACGTTTTCGAAAAATATATAATTTATAATACCTTTAGGTATCCCAAATGTTAAACCTATTAAACTACGGGACCCTATTACATTTATAAGTGATGCAGCCATCCAAAACCCAAAACCAGCTGCTAGTCTTTACAATATGCAACTAATTACTTATTACCTAGTCTTCACAGTATCAATATATAGTTATGATGCAACGATAATGTGCTATACAATTTTGTACCCAATGGTAGTTTATTATTCTCAAACTAATTCACATTCATATCAATGAAAGATTATGATTGCATTATATTGCATTATGTTTGAAATTGAATGGTGACGCTGACTTCCATAGATTTTCAATCTCCAAGTCTTCTCACAATGAAATAGAATCACAAAGTAACAATGTATAAAAACAAATTGTATAAAACAAATAAACTTACTTTCAACTATTGGTTTTCCGGAATCATCTCTATTTCCGCTTCAGGGTCGGGAAGGTAAACCAACTTGCATTTGTTTCCGTTCCATTCACATTTACACAAGATAAGCGCACCAGAGCACAAACAATAACGCCTGCTCTGGCTTGGCTTCCTTGGGCTTACAGTGTGCTCTGCACTATTAGTAGGAATAACTTTATGTAGTATGTAGGTAAATATTTATATTTTCAGGCCTTTATTAAGTAGGCAGGTGCAAATATTAATTTTGGACTAAATTTTCAATTGAAACAAGATTTATATCACTTAAATCGATTTCTTGTCTCTATAATGGCAAACAAGAACGATATTATCAAATTATAAGGTCAGTAAAGTGTAACTTTTTATATAAATGATTGTATGTAAGCTATTTTAATGGGGGTTTTCAATTTGTAAGTATAATCGTATAATGTTAATGTAGGTAAGTTAAGACAACCATAAAGGAACACACTATTAAAAATTACAGTCTTATTTAAGCTTTATCCACGAACTGAACCTTTAGAC
Source organism: Tomocerus mixtus (assembly GCA_034694165.1). Lineage (NCBI taxonomy): Eukaryota > Metazoa > Arthropoda > Collembola > Entomobryomorpha > Tomoceridae > Tomocerus > Tomocerus mixtus. The sequence goes on along the minus strand of JAQFYC010003072.1, from coordinate 6,130 downwards.
AGACACATGAGCATTGTATATTGTATTGTGTTAAATCTAAGACGAGGGCAGGCAATTTAAAAGGAAATGCACCCAGTTTGTTATGTTGTATTGTATTTGTATTGTGTGTTACTTTATGTTAGAGTAATGAATAGTAGGACTTAACATGTATTTTATTTATAGGTTTCTTAACCGCAGAGCTTTTGTATAGGAATGCATTTAGTTAATGTTAGTTACTTAGATGGGGTTGACCATAAAGTACATTTAACTACTTGGGGCTTTGTTTTGTTGTGTTATATTGTAAGTATATACCGTATGTATTGTAAAAGTAGCTCGTACAATAAAGCGTAAATGGTAAATGGTAAAATATGCACTACAATACAAGTCACTTGGCAAGACTATAAAATAGATCTGTCCCGAAATAATAGATGAGCATTTATTAGTGAACACAATAGAATACAATCCAAATCCAAAGCGATCCAATCCACATCCAAACTCCAAACTCCAAACACCAGTCCACCACACCACACCAATCCCGAAATGCAATCAAAACCAGGGAACAAAACCGAATTTCTATTTCCTATCCCATTTCCATTTCATGTTACAGTTACAACAATTAGATTAATTTCTTGTAAGTTAAAAGTAAATTGTAAATTGTAAATAGTTCACACACATGTGCTTTGAACGTACAATTATTTTTATATGTATTTATAACAACCACAGATTGACACAATTTAAATTTTTAATCTCGATTTAATTTAAATAGCACTTAGTTAAGTAGATGAAATATTATTGAATGAGTGTATGGCACTAGAAAATGTTTAGCAATAATATATATTGTATGTAGGTAAGTAAGTTTTAGAAAAGTAGTGCCAGACCTAGTCACAACAGTAGAGTAGGAATAAGAATCAGAAAAGAGCCCTTCCCAATTTAACTGCACTCCACTTCACCGTCCGTTTTTGGTATTTGTACGTACACTACAGAAGTAAATATCACAAATTATCCATAGCTCCTTTTTTAACAGACACACTTTTAACTTGAACAACTTAAAACCAAGATTAAGATAAAGACCCACTTTCTATTTACTGGTTTGGTTTCGTTTGGGGTTGAACTGTAATGTATGTAATTAAATCTTGCTGACTGTAAAAAAACTTTCACCGGTTTATGGAGGAAAACAACGAGTTAACGAAGTAGTTTGTAAACGTAAGAATATTTTTGAGAAAGTGAGTTAATGTAAATAGTAAATGGTAAATTATTTTGGAGGATTGAGTCCAGTTATTGTTAGTAAGAGTGCAAAGTTGATGGTAAAGGAGAGGAGTCTGTAGTATTTAAGTAGTAGTGTGTATTGTAGTAAGTAGTAAATAGTAAATCGGGTGAAAGTGGAGAAAGTGTCTGTAGGAAGGCAAGGGAAGGCCTTTTCCCTACTTTAGTTAGTGGTTATGTGTGGACTGGACTGGACTGTCGTGTCTTTCTTGTCTTGGCCTGGTTTGGTTTGGTGAGGTTTGGTTATCGTCTGCTCTCTCTCTTGGCCTGATATCCTCTTCTTCTTTCTCTCTCTTCATGTTAGTATTCTGTAGTGTGGTAGTCTATAGTACAGTACATTCTGAGTATTAAGGAATCTTAAAATCCTCCCATATAAAGAAATTCCATTTATTTATTTATTTACTTATTAAAATGTTTACATGATACAACATCCAATAAACCATGGCAATGGGTGTCCAACTGTATCGGCAGGGGAATGCGCAGTAGAATGCGCAGTGGGCGGGTTTTGTTGGCGAAAACAGTTTAAATGGCATATTAGAGACATTTAACATTGAATTCCCACAAAATCTCAAACTGCCCCATGTATGGGTATGTTGAAATTTATATTTGAAATCCTTGTGCCAACGCCTTTAAAACGATACCCCACTTGCCATAATTATGTTTCTATTTAAAAATTAAGTGGGTGTGGCCAGAACTTCATGGGGTGTGGCCAATTTGGTCTAAAACACTGACAAGATTACTTTTTATCTCCTCTTTCGAATTTTGAAAACAGAATTCAAAAAAGTTGACGCGTTCAAAAGTTAGAGCGCGAAGGGACACACAGACACACAGACAGGCAGCCAAGACGAACCCATACTGTATCGTGGCCGATACAGAATAAATAGATTAATGTATCACATAATTTCACAATTTTGTATACCCCTTACATATATTTACTTTCGTATGTTTGCAATTTAATAATATTAAGTAGACATTGGCATTCTAAGCAAAAATATTGCAAATTGTTGTTAATAAAGTGGAAAATTCTCTATAAATGTATCTTAGGTATTAGCATTGCTAATGAAAGAATCTGTACAATATATGAATATTAGCATTTTATAAGAATTTCTTGTATTTATTGCTTGGCTTTTAAGTAAATACTATTCTTTAATTTTATAAACGGAACAAATGCTGTAAAATTGCTTTATTCCGGAATCCTTATAGACAGAATGTACTGTATACCTTAGAGTATGAGTATTAGTATGGTCCTATGTGTTTAAAAGTTGAAACTAGTAAGCAAGTGAGTGTATGTGTAGTGTTTGCCGTGCCGTGCCGACAGCAGACGGAGGAAATGAGCAGAGGAGGCTCACTGCTGAATTGAATCCATATCTGCTGTGCCCATTCTCATTCCCGCATCCGCCATCCATGATCTGAGGAGGGGGACGAAACCAGACCAGACCAAACTAAAGGCAGAGTGCAATGGGGAAAGAAACCCAACGGGGATCTCCCTCCTGCATGCCTTTCTCAACTACACATACAAATACACACACCTAATACACGCTACTTTCCTTTACTCACTTTCTCCACTATAAATATATACTTCTTACTCTTACCCTTGCCTTGCCTTGTATATAATATACTTAGATATCAATATCGTATAAGTTCTACTACTTATGTATGTAGTAGATGGAGAAAGGGTTATATATATTACTTTCACTACACAACTTACAATTATATTATATATGTACATACTTATGTAGGGAATATAGCAATATCGAATGTATTTATATAAATACTTTCTCTTCTATACATTCTAACTAATGTACATGCTTTCTCCTCTATATAGATACAATGTAGTGATATATCCTATCTACTAGTATACATACAGAGTAGACACGAGGCCAAGAGGACACCAATCCATAGCAAAGTAAGCATACCGAAGAATACCACGCTTTTTCTATATAAATGTATGCATTGCTTTCTTTCTTTCACCAATTTCACTGTTATTCTTCTACGGTAGGTATTTCTATGTATTTCCTATATGGTATATATGTTATGTGTATATACAATATTGTGTGTATGAATTGAAGCAATCTAAATACTAAATATAAGTTCACCTTATTATGAGATGCCATTTACTTCCTAAATAATTTTTCATATACAATAATAACAAATAGGGTACTTCCCATTTTGTATTACTATGTGCTAAAGATCATATTTATTTTGTAACGGGCTTATAGAAATCCTATATACCTTATTTTTCCTACTAAATAGCAATTTGTACATAGGTTCTAAAGAAATATTTTTAAAATTAACATTACATTTAAAAAATGTGAACCCATTTATAAAATATCTGTATCACAATTTATTTTCTGTTTATTAACAACAAATAGGTAGAAATAATCTCTGCGGTTTAATGTACTATACTATTATGCAATCATTTAAAAACGAAAATAATATCCCTTGTTTTCTTTTTTACCACGCGAAAGCATTTTTCATGTGCGAATATATTTTGTTAAAAGGTTGTACTAGTATCAACAATATCATTACAATATTTATCAGTAAATACCTTGTACTTTAAGTTCTGGTGTTGTGTCGGTACGGTGCTGTACAGAAATGCAATTATGCTTAATATTTGTATATATGTGTATGATAGTTTCACGGCAATGCAATGTGCTTTATTATAAGTGTAGTATTACAGTATTACTTACTATGTATACATAATTCGTAGTAATGTACGTACGTACGTACAGATATACATTTCTTATCTTAAATACATACTATCTATACGTTACATAAATGTTAACTCGCCTGTCTCTGAATTCTGTATCTATGAATGTGGTCTAATCTACAGATGGAGTAGAGAAGTAGTTTATAGTTTACACTAGGGTAGTAAATATATACTAGAATACGTAATAATAATATGTAATACTATGTAGTGAAGGGATGTAGCTGTAGGAAATATATAGTTATAGAAGGTGAGTAAGGGTATCATCGATTTTTCGCCGGATACTCATAGTTCAGTTAGAGCGTACAACTTCACGCGATTAAGTTATATGCTACACTACAAGAAAGAGTCAGGCCAAACAAGGCAGTGTAGATAGCAAGGCCATGATTTTGCTATAGAGGCTAGACGAACAATGACTATAGGGTTCTGTACTTTTACTCGTTTTCTGAATAAGGTACCTTGTTTTATATGGGGAAAGTATTTTATGTAGGAATCTACTATGTTAGCGATTGCATTGAAATTCAGATTGGATGAACAAACTAGTAAGGATCACACTAAACTAAAAAAATTTCACTCTGGATGAATCTGAACGAAAAAGTTAACATTTCAGTTAGGATAAATCTGGTTAAGCTAAAAAATGACGGTTACATGTATATGAAACTAATAGACTAATAAATACTTTCAGTGTGGATGACACTGCTTAAGCAAAAAATCTTTTGACGTAAGTAGAAGAGTCTAAATTAGGAAAAATGTACTTAATTTTCAGCTTGGATGATTTGAAACTTATAACTGTCACAATGGCTAAAACCAAATTATAATTTTTGTCATACCTATTCTGTATATATTGATCGATTCAAAGAAGTGTGGATTAATCCTTAAATTTGAATGCATGCTATTAAATAAAATGCAAATGAATTTGGTTAGCTCGTTTATTAATGTTTCAGGATTTGTTGTTGATACACTAAGGTTTAATTGGATAATTAGAGCTGATCATCTTACTATATAGAATTAATATAACATTAGCATGCAGACCTGTGTCCGCTTCTGATCATGAGTCACAATCCAGTGTGAAGTAACTGTAATCCATACTACAGCCTTTAAGTTAGCTCAGAAGCACACTGAAGCTAAATATAAACTGTAACATGTTGTATGGCTAGAACAATATTATGTTATATAACTATCTGTATGTATGTATATTTCACCATAAAGAATAGTGTATTTGTATATAGAGATTGCTTTCCCTTGCATCTTGTCCCTATCCCTACAGACACCCCTAACACTATGTACATACATAGTTTTCACCATATTCATTCCTTTTCTTTGGCTCTTCAATTCAGCCGCGGCTGAATCGGTCAGCAACCTTCTGAATCTCATATCAAGACTCTTTGAGCTAATACACAACTTATGAATTCGAATTATGAAATAAATACATATGCTTTACAAAGGAGGTGGTAAATAAAAAATATCGTTGACTTAATAGAATATTTGTATCTAACTATTATAATACTAATCTTCGTTAGTGCTTGGACATATTATACATTTCGATCTTTTGCAACAATTAAGTATACATAATACTCAGGAATCGCCATAGCACACTGGATGTGAGATGTGAGTGAGAAGCACTTTTCCTCATGCAATGAACCGATTCACAAGAAAAATACGATAAAACGCAGCCTTTACACTTTGACATAATGTTATGGAAATAGGGAAATCTTAAGAACTTCCAGCGATTCTAAAAATACCCATTTCCGTAGAACTCTATTATGGAATTCATTCGATAGGTTTCTTCGAAACGGAAATACTTAACAATAAAAGACACTATTATTCATGCCAAAGGGACCGTTCAAGCGTCCTACTTTCTTTCATCTATTCATGCTGAACCTCTTTCTTTAATAAATATTATAATTATTTAGAATTCCAAAAGTTACATTATGTGTATGCTAATCTCACTTTAATTTTTGAATTTGTATCGACTCTCTATTTTAAATGTCTGCAAAGAGATTTCCGAAGCTAATGAAAGTACAAGACTAATTTTATACTTTTACAATCTTGAGAAATGGCAAACCCTTCCTCAATTGCATTGGAAGGATTTTGGTGAGAAAACGATTCACGGAAGATATCTTACACCTGAAAGAAGCGTACAGAGAAGGAATCTTACAGAGGAAAGAATCTTACACACAG
>JAQFYC010003071.1:0-22363 GCA_034694165.1 Tomocerus mixtus | reverse complement strand
CCACAAGCGTATGTCTCTAAACTATGTTTCACGTAAACTTCTTCTAAATCTGCTAAATGTAATCCTTGTTCAGTGCACTACGGTGGGAGCAGCACAATGTAACTTTTTTGCTTACGTGTAAATGCGTAACCGATATAACCGTGGCGTGGAAGATGTTAGATCATGGATATGTATATGTACTAGGAATTGATAAATGGGATTTTTACCAGGATGGTGAATGGTGATGTGTAAAGCTTAAGCTTAAACGTCTAGGTAATACACAGATGGTTAGGTCAATTACACAGCAAAACATATTTGTTTAAAAATTAATTTAGCAAAATGATATCTACGTTAGAAATACAATTTCAGATTTCTTTATTATGCAATTTTCTAGTTTGCAGATGAACGTTAGCTTACCCCAATGCGATCCACAGATTGGTAACGACGGCCCATTTTTCTCTGTTAATTTATCGTGGAAGTTGTAAAGTAAAATTGTGCAACAAAATGGAAAGATTGTCTTCTTGTCTTGGCCAAACTTTTAAATTTACTTTCTTGGAATGTAATAAAATAAAACTTTGGAACACAACAAAATGCTCTTCGGGGTATCCAATGGGATGTATTATTGTACTCTATTCCCGATCGATATAGCGTCTTTTGATATGTCAGGGAGCTTGTACACGCTTAGGTCAAAAGTCTTAGTTGGGGAGTTGAGGAGAGCTACGCTAAGAGAAGAAAAAGGAATGACAAGTGGAATGAAATAAACGAATTGTCAGTCAAATAGCGGTAGTGAATAGCTGTGCGTGAAGCAAGAGCAACTCTCCAAATGGGCATAATACTCCACGAAGAATTTCCTTGGGCTTACGTAGAATACCTACCACTACCAAAATGTTTGTCTGATGTAGGAATAAGTAGCTATACAAAATACAGAACAGCAGAAGAGATATCTCTTTTAAACTCTTTTAGCTTAGAACTTATCTTTAATGGTACATAGCCATTATAGTACATCAGTAGAATACAGTACAGCACACGGCACCCTAACACATACATTTATACAAGTACAATGTTAGTTTCTGAGTGCTAAGCTAACTAAAGGCAGCAGATTCAGAATGAGGTGGCACAATAGAAACAGCTCACTCAGACCAAAACGATCAGGCAGACGAAAGAAGTGAAGTGTCTGTTTTGCTATGTGGTGTGCGGTATGGCAAGCATGTTATACATAATGTGTATCCTTACCCACACACATACATATATTATTATTTAAAAGCTAAATGGTTAAATAAATACAATACAGCTACTATATAGCTAAACTACGGGTGTACCTGTATTGTATTGTTATTTAGTATCATCGCATCTTCGTCATCCTTGCATGCTTTGTGTTCATAACCTAGAACCGATAGATTTACAACAGTGTTTAATAACTAAAGGGTGTAAAGTTGAAAATTGGGGCAGTGTGCACATAATAAACAATCATTAAAATTTTGCCTTAAGATGATCTGGTGATGGGTATGAGACTAGGAAACGAATGTAACCTTTCAGTCCAAATTCAGCCCGCAATTGCAATTATGAATCGATTCTTTTAAAAATTTCTACAAAATAGATCGTAGCATTATCTAGGAGATATGCGGCCCAAAATTGATTGCTTTGATTTTAGTGAGTTGCCGACAGCTTCAAAGTTTAAATAAAATTTTACTAACACGGAAATATTTTGTTTTACTTTTCCAATGTAATGCTTGCCACTGTCCCAACTTTCAATTCAACTTTACACCCTTTCATTAATAGTTGAGAAGTCAGAAGCGTATAGGTAACTAAAGTCTTAATAAACTATTATTATGCATACTCGTACCTTCACATACTTACTTATATTTTGTTCACTTAATAAACAGATCTCATCTATCTATCTATACAGGACTTTCCATAATGAACGTACTAATCGTTCCTTGTTCGCTTAAGGTTCCTCGAACCTACTTTAACGCGATTTGTAGGCGTAGCTTTCAAAGCTTTCCACTTCGTAGTTAGTTAAAGTTATATTATGTATATTAGTAGTAAAGCAGCTGGTTTTAATATGGAAATAATGTATTTAATATTACCTATGCACTTTAATGTACACATGTATATACTTTACTTTACAATGAAGAGGTTTTGAACTGCATACATTATTATGCCCAAGTAGATGCATAAGTACAAAGTACATACAGTCTTGTCGTACTTAAATACATCTACTTTATGGCCACGTATAAGTGGTACAAGTTCAAGGAAAGAATCAACAACCACAAGTGCTCATACGTCATACTCATTTAGTGTAGTTCTTATACTTTATTACTATCTGCTCTAAAGATAAATTATACTTTATATATATACATATAATTACAAACCGTAAAACAAAATCTACATTTAAAAATAATCTTCAGAACCTATTATGATATTATGTACCAATGCTAATTCTGCTGTTTTTGCTCACAACATAATCATAAGGAGAATTGTAACTTACTTGATAAATAATTAAAATCATTCATGTACCATACAATGGGAGTTTAAAAGATCTTACAACAACACGAATCGGCAACACTCATTATTGTGATCGAAGGATTTAACCTGCTTTATTTTATATTTGCCTAAAATATCTTATTATACGAATACGTATCAGTAAATAACACATCTTACACAGCTTCTTATTGTTAGTATACAAGGCTTAAGTACCCAAATACAAGTCCCATTCTTTAAACTGTAACTTTCTTCCAAATTAAGTACCTCATATAAACAATGACACAGTATGGAAGGAACTGATGGAAGTATGTCATAAAAGGTCATAATCGGTTTTAGTTCATATTTACAAACAAAATGTTGCATATTAATGTTTACGCCCACAACCGAGTTCAATGAATAATGGAAAATGGAACTACTTAATATCCGCCCTATTGTATCATTGACTAGTTGGCCAATCTCATCAGGTGCTCATATTTTCAGCCCAATCTCTTAAATACAAATGATATTGGACTCCAAAATACGCTGATAAAAATATGTTAATACTAATAAACACACCACAATAGTTCTGTTAAGTCAAGATTTAGTGCATATAAATATTATGTCATGTTACTATTAGTGTAAGCAGGTAAGAAGGTTTAGTTTGGTATATAGTATCTACCAACAAAAGCTGAAAAAAAACTGAGGCTGAAACCGAATTGTAACAGTTGTTAAATGATAGTAGAGTCGGCCTTCAAAATATTCTCTGTAAACTCATACATTTATGTGCATGTGTACAAAGTACAAGTTCACGCAAACAGATTATGTTATAATAGGCAGATCGTTTTATAGTCAATGACAAATCTATGCAGAGGTAGGTTCCCCAACCGCATTTATCCAGAAAATCTGGCCAAATCATAATAACATATTGCATGAGTAATAAAAGTATAATGTATAAAATAAAGTTATGAAGGTTTCTTTCTGTGTCCGCACAAATCTAGACTAAAGTACAGAGTGGGTAGGTAGGTAAGGAAATACAGATATGACGTACAGAAAGACATAAGTATACCTTCAATTCGCCATGCCATATAGCGCATCTCATTTTTCTGGCGAAGGCGAAGGAGGTTAACACTTGTAGTTATTATATGCTACATATTATCATATTACTTACTAAGAAACTCACTCCTCATCATCAATAACAACGTAATTGGAAATATCCACCACAAGAATATCCACATCCCACATCGTGCCTGCATATGCATATAATGCCATACACTATGATGTAATCATCATGTTCTTTGACATCTACGTCAAAGCCTACATGCTCAGCAGCTCAGCTATTAAACCAATTATTGTATCGTTGTATACGCCCGAACCGAAATAAGAAAATTAGAAGACACCTGCAACTGAAATGCACGTGGACAAATGCATTATATACTTTATCCTATCCTCAATTCATAAAGCAACCTTTCACTTTAAACTTCTTGGAAGTTCCATCCAACAAACAGCTCAAATCAAAGTTCAAGAACTCTAACGAAGGTTACCTAATTTGGTTTGAATTTGGATGGGACTAGAAATATTCTTGTGAAAATGAACAGAATTTTAATTACATTATTAGGTTAGGAATTTACAAGGTTATGTTTATGTTCAAAAATTACATTCTCATTTGTACTTTGCGCATTGTTTTCGTTGCACATATATGAGGTATGTGTTTGCAGAATTGCTAATCGTTAGTCATATAAGTCGGATAGTCGGTGTCCATGTAACATAAACTTCCACTTCCCATTATCCCAACTAACTATATATAACTATACTACGTACGTATCACAATACTGCATATTTTAAAGCAAACAATATAATTACATTATTAGTACACCATTCATTCATTCGCATTCAAAGCAAAACTTACAAGTAAGTGAATGCTGAATGCGACATACATTATATTATATGGTAGTGTAGTACATAATTCTCACTGCCCACTACTGACTACTATTGAATCGACTTTAGTACTGCCTGCTAGCTGACCCCTTAGCCCTTATAACCTTGACCTGCATGCCCACAATAAACAGCTTGAAGCTTGCCAACTTTCAGAGGTACCTCTACTTACTTAAATACTTCACAACGAAATAAAACATAACAGGTGCTACAGTAGAGACTTTGAGACTATATTGCATTGTAGTGTAATCTATTTATATTAGAAAGGCTAAGCTGTGAGAATGGAGTACTACTAATAATAACCAAACTAATTAGTAAAATAAGGTTACGTTAGCTATCGTAACTAAATACACCAATAAAGCACAGCACTAAGCAAATAAAATAAATAATCATGATACACCACTCATAATCATAATTGCAGCTAACAAACTATGTCTATTTTTACGCATACGGAATAAACTTGAAAAATTAGCTGAATACAGCAACAAGCATTCATCACTTAAATATACTATTTGACGATAAGTTGTTCTTGAATGCTCTTAGCACACTCTTATGTCATACATATATACGTAATATGTTAGGAACAACTATTCATAACCTTCTATAGGTTACACAACCTGTCATGTCTATAATCCACCTATCCCTATCTCTATCTGTCACAATAACATAACAAGATTACAGTAGTGTACAATGCATGGAATGGAGCGATGGAATCATTATTGTCGCTTTGTAATTTTTGACGTCCTCGCATTGTACTTTACTAACTTAGCTTTTACTACAATAATACAATTAGGTTATATAATATATTTTCAAAGAATTTCAGGAAATTAACTTGGTAGGTTTTACTAAACAATCTTTTGAATCGTGTCTTGTAAGTGAAAACTTTTGAATATATATTATATAATATAAATAGGAACAGTAATCGAGGAGATTGCTCAGCTCAGAGAAGTCGTAAAGGTATTAAATAGGGAGTTAGAAGTTAGAAAGTATAGGGTAAGGGTAAGGCATATAGGGTAAGGCATGGCATAATATATTACTATTAGGACCAGTCGAGTATAAGGTAAAGTAGATACTCATACTCAAGATACCTCACTCTAGTATCTGCTTTACCTTAGACCAGTCGTCATTATCAACTAAAATTAAGGCAATTAAAATAATATTGAAGAAGTTATCAACATTAAATTGGCTAACCGGAAGTAGAGATCGAGCTTCAACCGGCACATCTTCAATTGACTGAAACTTTATTCCAAGCGGCTCAGCAAGTATCACATTTTCGTACTCAGAATTTCCTGCCATTTCCAATTTCAAATCCAAGGGAATTCCAATATCCTCAAAATTTCGAACAATTTTCTTTGAACTTTTACTCTTCCCCGATGAACCAGCATTCAACGACTTTGAAGACCGTTTTCTAGACGATGACGGTGCCGCTTTAACATTCTCGTTTCCGTCTACCAACTTGGCACCAGAATGATTCATAGAGTTGCTCGCAGACATCTTTTCTTGGCTCAATGATACCACAGCGGCTTCCTCAGATAATGAAAGAAGACCTATTCCTCCCGTCGTGTTCAATGGAGCTGCTGTATCTGTCGGGATGTCATTCAAAATCTCACAAGCATTATCTCCAACAGTTGCCACAGCCGAAATAATAGTATGTGACGATCCCATAGTTGGAAACAAATCCTTCTCATTATTCAGCTTTCCTTTGGGCTGACCGTTTGACTGTGGCTCACACATAATAAATAGTAGCAAATGTCCGAAGCAGGGACAAAAGTTCAGGAGACAGTGACCGGACCGGAAATCTATAAAGGCAAACAAAAACGAACAAGAAAGATTAATTAGCAAAAATTTAGGAAGCATTTTTATAAACTAATAAGGTTGGAAAACCCAAACATTTAGGTGACTTCAGTAATGTAAAAGACAATCTTCAATAATAAACAGGCCACAAACTTAATCACTAATGACTAATTAGTATTTACAATTTAACATTATTTGCAAGTACGGCACACCCTTCACCCTTCTTTTGTCTTTCCCTGCCCACCTGAATTGACAGTTAAACTGTCAACTTTAAAAGATACACCGGCAAACATAGGCAAAATATAAGCTTGCATGGACAAAGGGAGATCATTGTAATTAATCATTGTATCGACGAAATACAAACTACTGCTGTCCTACTTTAAAATTATGTTTGTCAAACATGCGAATGAAAATTAATTATTTAGTAATATTTAATAAAAACATTTCCCTTACGTTACGTCTGCTTCACGGCTGTTCAGTAGAGTAGTGTTGTAGGATAATAACCGAACCGAGGAAAATTAGACGAAAAATCCACACCTAATGAACTTTGTGGGTTGTTGTGGAACGGAAATGTAGAATATTCGATCTGTTCGAAATTCGGGTTGGCTGTATTAGGTCACACCACATCAGCTCAGCTCGGTAAACTGACAGAGTGCCAAAAAAACTTTCGGATTAAGAAGGAAAGAATTCGGTGAAAGTCACATGGCTTGGCATCATCATGATTCACTACTACACGAAACAGAAACTAGCATATAATAATATCCATTTGACAGTAGCAATCAGGAAGCACATTTACATGCCCATGAAACACATTTAAATGCAATTTGCCCCCACAAAATACCACAACAGCAATAATTTTTCCATTATTGCATAATATTTATTTATTAATGTTATTTTATAGATGATAGATGAGAATTTAATGGAACTTATATGAGTAAGTGAATATTAAGGACTCTTCTGGACTAAGGACTGTATAATTATGCAGATTTCGCATATACTATATTATATTACTTTCTCTTAGATTTTAGGCCACTTTCTTCAAGTTTGGTTATCTGATTTCCTAGCTTTTGCAGATCCTGACTCCACAACCAAGGTTAAGTGTATTTTACCAGTGTCCACTGCCCAGTGGGCTTGCTATGTGTAAGAGTTGTTAGTGCACTCCGACTTTGTCGGATCGCCCACTTATCAAACTACTATATTATGCTAAGTAAGTTAATTAGCATCTATTTGGCCAACAGATGAATAGTTTATACTCCTATAACATTTCAGATTTACCTCAACAGCATTTACTTATCTGCGTATGTAATGTAAGCTGATATAACGAGGATCAAGAAGGGGGAACATGGAATAATTTCGGGCTTATTGTATTTCGGGTATGCAGAAAGGAAAGTTAGAAAGTGTAGATAGTTAGATAGTAGATATACTTAATTAGAAGAGGATCAGAGAGGTACATATTTGATATTATGTATTTTAAATACTAAACATATTGTATTTAGAACGAAATCAAAAATAGCGTCTAGTCAATAGAAGGTAGTCTATGCTACCATATGCTTCGTCAATGTCCTTAGACGTATAAAGTTCTTTACATCTATGGCACGCCACAATTACAAAATTCATTATCAATCGGACGTTGTATGATGTTGATTCGGTAATAAGAAGAAACATCCCATGGGACAGAAAAGCCCGTTGACAGAAGAGACCGGGGCACGGACCAGTGTTGCAATGCTATTTGCACATCAGAGGCATATTATGGACAATATATATATTCTACAATTTGCTACATATAGATACCTTGGAGTCCCAAGTTTAGACTACGCCTAACTAAAATTAGTACTTGTTAGTATTTACATTTTCTTGCTTAATTATCTAGGTCAAAATGAAAGATGTGTAGAATAACATTAGGTACATTTAATAATAAACATATTGCTTTTACAACTGCACCAATACAAGCGATTGTGAAATAGTTAGTCTACTAGCAATATACGCGTTATTTGTATAATCAATGTGTTTTCAGAACCAATTATGGTATAATGATTTTAATGATATAGCACTTTATATATAGTACAAGTACATACCTACTTTAAACATAAACAATAAGATCCACAACTAACTTTGTATTTCATACTTAGTCCGTATTAGTGCTTTACTATACTTGTTCCATAAGTCACCACATTAAGGCGTAATACCGTAGCTTAAAATGTATATTATTATGGATAAGATGAGTAGGAACAAATTCAACAAATAGCACAGCACTACAATATTTTGAGTCAAAAAATGATGCAGCCGATATATATACAAATGTACACAAGATAATATTTAAATTAAATTACTAGCACTATAAGGATTACATATTAGTCCAGTTGTATCCAATCATTTCATGACATTGTTTATAAGCGGACAAAATGTATTCATTGTCAATAATACATGTATGTATTTGTATTACTATTTACATCTAATGTACGTATTTAAATAGAGAGGAATGGACCATATTATTATTAGCGATTCTTAATTCCGCAATCTAGCTAATCTTGCTGTTAGTTCGTCTTGTTCTTGTGCGACTTGTGTCGACGCAATGGAGGAAGTTTCTCCTTGGGGAAGTTCCATGTTTAATTCGATTCTGCCAAGCATACAAAAATTAAAAATTATTGAGGTAACAAAATAAGAAAAAAATGGAAATGATCGTTATTAAGTATTATGATCCGTACCCGGCTTCGTCAGCCACGGATTGCATAAGGTTATCGACATCATTTTGTGGAACCGAAGTGGTTGTGGTTTGGGACATTGTGTTTTCCATATACGACGCTTGTACATCAAGGTCCTCGAATTGGTGCTCAAACTAGTATAACATTAATTAAATAAAAATAATCAAGTTTAGAAAATCATATATTTTCCTATGTACATACATAATTAATTGTACGCTTAAAATTCAATAAACAAGCCACATAAGTATACTTTGTCCATTAAAGCGGATATTTTTTCAAGGTTCATAGATTTCATGGCGGATTCCATACTTCGCACAACTCCAGCCATTGAGGTTGTCACTTTTCGGGTTGTCTGGAATCATAAAACGAGTTTAGGAATAATAAAATTTCAGATTCAGGAATATCAATAAAATATCAACGAAAGTTAAAACATCAAATGTGTTCATGTTTGTATTATTGCTTACCACAGCAGTTTGAACACGACTAACCACCTAAAGCAAGAAAAACCAAAGGAAATATAATAAATCCGTTATTTTTGGAAATAAGCTTTGGCTCAATATTCCATTGGCCAAAATCAAAAACTGTTAAACTTACGGCGTCCACCCTAGCTGACATGCGAAGGTAGTTTAAAGATTGGCTTTTCTGTCGGATGGCCTGTATATATAATAAATGGTGGATTAACCAATTTAATCAAATAGTCGGACACAGGGATAATCAGAATAAGTGTATTAAGCGCAATATAAATAGGAATATTACATTTTCAGCGTGGATGCGTGCAACATCCATATTTCCCTTTGCGATAGCTTTCTTGCACTTCAATTTCTCAGCTTTCTCTTCTTTTTCACATTTCTTCGAATTCCGTTCCAGATCTTTGACGGCAAACTTCATATTGAAGAGATGGTCTAGATTTTTCATCAAATTCATTATCAATAATTCAAGCTATATTCTACAAAAAATGTTTTATTACTAATTACTACTACTGCTCATTTTTTTTATTAGAAAAAAATTTAGATTTGCATTGAAAATTAATAAACCTTGTGGGTAGATGGTAGATGGGAAATCAGTCTCTAATAAAAAATGAGCAGTTAGGTACTAATCTAATGTATGAATTTAACTTACTTTCCATTGCAGTGACAGACATTATTGTTTATTTTATTACTTATGCCTCGTTAGCGGGTAGCTTGGTGGTCGATATAATATTTCCTCTCGAGGTTAACAATTTAAGGCAAAACAATAATGCAAAAAAACTGTTGTCTTTTTCTTGACTTTATACAATATAAGACTAGTAGAATTAAGTTACTTCTTATTAGCTTATTATTTTACTTAAGAGTTTGTATGTATTGTATAGTATGAGTATTATTCTATTGTATTTTTTCAATTTATCAATTTTAGAATTAAATATTGATTTGGCTAATTAATTAATTTTTGATTAACACTTTTGCAATGCAATAGGGCAGATTACACAACAGATGATTGATGAGTCAAGAAGAATAATAAAGGTGACTCATTGTCATTTCAATTCAAGCTCACTTCATGTATTTTGTTTCATAAGATTGTATTGTAGAACCAAAATAAATTGCTGCATGTGTTCGGTCACATGATAAGCAAGGAAAATTTAAAATAACCCGGGTTGTGTTTTTGAGTGCAGTAGTATTTACTTTTAGCTTTTACTAAAAACTAAAAACATCTTGGTCCTCAGTTCCTCAGGACGCACTTTTTGCAATTTCTGTTTTTTGATTGTATTTAAAAGCAACAACGAAAAATACAACCCAATTAACGCAATTGATCGGATTCCAGTTCACCATTTTTCAATAGTGTCACTAAATGAGTTTTCAGAGTTGGCTAAATAGAATTTTTACTTCAGATCAGCGTTACATGTTGGACCTTTGGACAAGAAGACTCTGCCTCTGACTGACTGACAAAGTGAGGTAACAAACCTATGACACCACTTTCACTTGTCCAAACCACCCCTAGCCCTAGCCCCAAAACCTCGTATAGACCCGACGAAAGTAGAACAAAAACAATTGCAATTAACATGTAACTATTTAAGAGAGTTGTCATTTGTAGCTTGTAGGTGGTAGGGAAGGGAGTAGTGGTGCCGAGCTGATGGCTGAAGACAAGTGAAAGTTGGCATTGAGTATGTTGAGAAAGTATCTATGCAAAATTAAGAGTTACCCCACGTGGGGTATGAGCCTCCCCCATAAATACAATAGCCCCAAAATGTCTGAACCTTCAACCTTTCAAATATGCAATACATTTTTTTTCAACTTTTTTAGTCCACAAATTGAGCAACTTGCCACTTAACTCAACACTCAAGAAGCTGGACCTGCACCTGAACTGATGTCTATCCTACACCTACACCGATGAACGAATCTTCCAAGGCCCTTGAATAAAAAGGAGTCGCGTTAAGGAGTCTACACAAGGATTAGTTTAATTTGTTGTTTGTTCATTATTTTTTTAATAATTTTTACAAATCATTCACATTGTACATAGAACCGCAACATGTGTGCTGCTGCTGCACCTGCCGTGCAAATAGAAAGAAAATGCCCTATATTTCCTTCTAAGGTAGCCGTTTTTTCAAATATGTTTAAATACTGGCACTTTTTTACTAATGTTAATGATTTTTAATTCTGTCCCGTTCACATCAGAATTCGAAGGTTGATGTGCGATAGGTCATAGGCAGGTGGGATTTCATGTAACTTTTTGTCGTATTTTCAGAATTTCTTTTTTAAATCATTGATCAAAATCAAACTTTCGGATGAATTCGCCACACAAGATATTTCGAGCCAATTTCGCTATGCAACACAAGGATTGGCATGCTCCAATAGATATGGATGTATTCTAGCGGCTTTTCAAAACTCATTTATAATTCTACGAGTACAAGATGTCTCTTCGGCACAAATCAAAGCCGAATCAACCAATTCAAAAATGGTTGATTTATCACAAATTCCCCATGTTCGAGCTTCTTTAGCCGAATCTACCCCTACTATACTTTCGATATCTAACGGTGAAGAATTCTTAGCCTTTGATGCATGGGAAAATGGATCTCCGTTCATTAAAGTCTTTAAATTGGCATCCTTCCTGAAACAAGTAAGTTTCTCAAATCTTGTGTGTCCGTTACTGATTTGATTCTTTTATAGAATTCGGTAATTTAATTAAATATAACGATACCTAGGGTAAGTTAAGTTACCTACTTTCATGTATAAAACGAAGTCTAACCACTGAATTAATATTTTAGGGAGGAAACTGTGCGCCATTTTGTAAAATTCGTACATCTTCCAAACCAGATACGAAAATAACTGGAATTTCTTGGAACCCTGGAGAAAATTTAAATAGCATGGTAGCTGTTTCGATGTCTAATGGCTCTCTTATTTTAATAAAAGTTAACCAGGAGAATACTTACGAAACATGGGGACCATATGAAGGTGTCCAGTAAGTATCTTTGAAACGACCTTAATTTCTACCTTTTACCGATTCCTGTAAACTTCATATTCATAAATTGTGATTGTGAACAATTGTTTAGGACTATATGCTGGAGTCCAAAGGGCAAACAACTCGTTGTTGGCAAAATGGATGGGAACATAAGCCAATTAAAACTGGATTTGACTGAAGCTAAAACGATTCCTGGACCAGGAAGCTGTGTGCCAACATCAATATTTTGGAATTCAACTACCCAGTTTGTCGTTGTTTTCGACTCGTCACCAGACATTAGTAAGTCGCTTTTGTTGTGTTTATGTTTTTGATTTTAAACAATTATTTTTCTAATTATTGTTATATAATAACAGTTTAACTGCTCTTTAGGTGTCATGGTTTTGGATTCAGTCAAAGGGGCTCCTACGAAGTATACCAACTATGACGATATTTTTATGTCCGATGCGGTTCCCTACCCCTCCAGATGTTACTTCATTACTTTGACTGAATGGAAATGCATAGTTGCGATATCAAACAGCTCCAATGATGTTGTGCTGCTTGGCAAAACGTCGGAAACAGACCCTTGGTCATTATTGGATATACCCGACAACAAAAGGGCTGGTTTGCCAATAGATAATTATTCTTTAGGTGCTGGAGTGTATCTTGGACATACACAAGACGTTGTAATTTCAGATGCAGAACAATATGCTCCCATGCCCATATTGTACCTTCTTTCTCAAACTGGCTCTTTATTTTCGTTTTTATTAATTAATTCTGACCCGGGAGCTCAAAATATGGTTACCACAGTCAGTGAACCAATTCCTGATGCAGTTTTTTTGCAGACACCGAGCTTGCAACCACAGCAGCCTCCTCCACAGTACATGCCACCGATTATACCCAGCGAACAACCATTGCTTAAGCCTGCTGTTTCGGCCCCTGCTGTGAGTGTGCCATTTCAACCTTCCATGACACCAATAAATACTATGAAGCATTTTCAAGCTACTACACCTCAAATGACGGGCTTTCAAAATTTACAATCAAATATAATACCAACTCCAGTCTCCCAAATCAAACCACCACAGTCACATCAAAGTCTTCCTACTGCTAAAGAATTAGAACATGTTAAATCAGTTCTCACTGAACGTTTGGTAGAAACAAATTCCTTATCCGACGAAGCTCAAGAATACAAAAACTTAGTTATCGATGTACAAAAATTTGAGAAAAGGTATGAACTTTCATTACAAATTGAGAAGTATAATTAATTTTCTAAATAATTTTTCATCCATTTACGGTAGTTTGATTTGTAAATATTAATTATATTTTGACAGGCTTTCTAACTTCAGACAAATGCAAGCTGCTGAGTCGGCAAAAGTAAAGGAGCAATTAGAAGAGTCACTAAAATTCTTTGACACCAATATCATAGGAAGCCTTAAGACAGCCGAAAATTTTGTAAAAGACATCGAAGACACAACCTCTGGACAAAAGGAGGAAGTAGATATTCTGAAAGAGAAAATACTGTACCAATTCAGCAATCTGGAATACGCAAAGTAAATTATCTGCATTTTTTCTTAAAATATTATTTGACTGTTTCTGATTATGACAATTTTCTCGTGTTTTATCTCACTGGCTTTTTACAATAATATGCATTGCATTTTCATGTTACATTCAAGTTATACAAATGGCGATAAGCCCGTAAATGTGTAAAATGAATGTAGGTATAATATTTAAGAAATAATAGATATAATATAATAATAAGATTCTGTTAAAAAATATTTCGGATTACAACTTTTGGCAACAATGTTTAGGATGCATTTTCCATGCAAATCAAGTAGAAATATAATATGTAAATATACTTACTTTTAATAGTCCATAATTATTTACTTTCGGCTAATTTGTGAATAGTTGTGCATTATGCATTACTTTATCTATATACATATAACAGAATGACAATAGTAATCTTTACTCATACTTTATTCTTCATGTTCATACTTACTTTACATGTGATTTTAATATTTACTGCTTATTGCACTTTTACAGGTCCGTGTTAGAACAGACGAAAGATGTTCGATACATGCATCTCCTAAGGTCACAACCTTTGGATCCGCCTACACTTGCCAAATTTCAGAGAATTGAGAAACTTCACAAGTAATTGAACCATAGTTTACCCAAGCGAAGCTAAAATCGAATAAAACTTTATTTGTATGAAATTTGTTGCTGACGTAGATGTAATGTATCTTTTCTCTAATGTAGCTACATTCGGAACCAGGTAACAGAAGCCCAGAGGTTTTTCTACTACAAGAAACCAGAAGCATTAACACCAATGCGACAACAACCTTCAGTTGCACACTACATTTATCAGACTCTTGCAAACCATTCTCAAATACTTCGTCGCCTTACGCAAGAAGTTGAGAAGGTGCGCTCTGCATTACAACTAAAGAAAGATAGTGCGTCAGTAACAAAAGATTGGTTTAAAATTGGAAGGGAATTGCGTGCTAACGACGAGGGTGAAGATGAGTTGAATGTGTCTTCTCAATCGGACTTGGACAAAAGTTTTAATCGTGATACGATTTCCCTGGACGACCTAATTTCTGGAATTAGTTATGTCAAACTTGATAAAGATACTGACGGGGACGTAAATAATAAACCAGTACTATTTAGTCATAAAAATGCAGCTGTCTTGACCAAGTGGTTAAAGGGTCCAAAGCGAATAATTTGTGAAATGGACACTAAGCCTCTCTTAAATTTAGATTCGTTATATGATGCTGTTGGGGATATTGAAAAAAGTAAGGACAAGGACAGTAGAACAGATCTAGGCGGAGATGATGGAAACAGGACTTCATTAGGTGATACGCCGGACCAAGTCCAAGTGAGAAGTCAACCTCAATCTCAACCTTCCAGAATTTTTCCGTCACCGCAGAACACGCTTAGTTCATTTTCCATACCGTCTGCTGATCAAAAGACGACACCACTGCCTAGTTCCTTCTTTTCAATGACCACTAAAATAGACACAGTACAAAGTGGTGATAATAAATTAACTGGGACGGTGCATCCCCTATCAATGGCATCTGGCTCAATGTTTAGTTCGCCAACTCCTATTAAACCATTTGGTTCCGTCATGGGAAGCACATCATTAGCAACGTCAACGTCAGATGCTACAACTCCTTTAAAATTTTCTGCATTTGCACCAGGAGATTTCAACAAACCACTGTCCTTTAGTCCCGACACTTCTCTTTTAGGCAGTAAACCCTCAGAACTAGTGACAATTTCTGATGCCTCAAAAACTCCTCCGAAATCGGCAGTAACCAGTTTCGGAGGAGTTCCAACTCCTTCATCATCTCCACCGTCCTTAAGTATAACTGCTGGAATTACAAATTTTAGCAATCCTGCAATCTCCACGAGTATTTTTGGAGGCGCATCTTTCGGGAGTACAGAGCCTGCACCTGCGTCTACTTCTGTTATTACGACTACTGCATCTGCAGCGCCAGTTGCAAAAGCCACAACAGCGGCGACCACTGTTCCAGTGACTGCAACGCCAACTCCATCAATTTTTGGGTCACCACCTGCCAGCATTTTTGGAGGTCAATTCGGTACAGGGAGTGGGACATCAACTCCTACCAATCTCTTTGGTGTTCCTGCAACCGAGAAGAAAGAAAATCCGAGCAATATTTTGTTCAGTGCTTCAACAGCAACTCCTGGTAGTCTTTTCGAAACGCCAACCACTGAAAAGAAGGAAACGCCAAGCAGTGCTGTGGGTGGGACTGTAATTGAGCCGAAAACAACTTCAGACGTTCCTTTCGGCGTGACTACAACTGCAAGTGGAACACCACCAACCACTAGTAGCATTTTTGGCATCGCCCAGAGCCTTACACCGGTTACAACACCAAGAAGCCTTTTTGGTACACCATCAACGACGACTCCAACCACTAGTAGTATTTTCAGCGGCACTACCACACCGGCAACAACTAGCAGTCTGTTTGGAGTCGCAGCAGCTGCTACACCAACTGTCAGTAGTCTATTTGGGGGAGTGTCAGCTGCCACAACGACACCGGCGACAACCAGTCTTTTCGGAAGCAGTGTGGCTGTGACACCGGTTACCACTACCAGTATTTTCGTAACGTCAAGTACAACCCCAGCAACTACAGCATCGAGCGGTCTCTTTGTAGCTTCAGTAGCACAACCAACATCAACTAGCAGCAGTATTTTCGGCACTACTGGTACGACAATACCCAGTGCTAGCTTATTTAGTGAGACTACGACTGCTTCAACCGCCACCAATCTTTTTGGTGGAGCTACGACTGTCACCCCAGTAGCCACAAGTCTTTTTGGCGGATCTGCAACTCCGCCTTCTACTACGACCTCCAGCCTTTTCGGGGCGGCCACATCAACATCGAGCAGCATTTTCGGTAAAACTGCAATAGGGACAACGTCGCCACCCAGCAGTATTTTTGGTGGAGCCGCAAATGGGACAACAGTATCGCCAAGTAGCCCATTTGGAGGAACTGCAATCTCAACGACAGCTATTCCCAGCAGTCCCTTTGGGGATCCTGTCAGCCAAACCGTCCAAAATCCTTTTGGAGGGACAGCCACTTCGGCCGCTGTAAGTGCTTTTGGTAATTCCTCAACAATAGTAGCTCCTAATCAAAGTCCTTTCGCTACTGCAAACACTACCAGTTCCAACACTCTTTTCGCTGGCAGTGGACATGCCACTGCAAGCAGTCCTTTTGGTGGCATCAGTAGCCCTACAACAAATACAGCTCCTAGTATCTTTGCAAGTCAAGTCAGTAGCACACCCTCAAGTCCCTTCGGAGCTGCCAGTCCAACAAGTGCAACGCCTACGAGCATTTTTGGACAACCTCAACAAACAAGTGTTTTTGGAGGAGCCACATCTCCTTCCACTGTATTTGGGGGAGCAGGAGCATTTGGTTCCCCAACAACGCAGCAAAATACCAGTTCTGTTTTCGGACAACAAACCCCAAGTGGAAGCGTGTTTGGAGGAAAACCCACATTTGGGGGTACCTCCGTTTTTGGATCTTCTTTTGGATCCACACCTGCACAACAACAACCTGCTGCGTCCAGTGTTTTTGGAGCATCAAGGTACATATTATAATCATGTAGTACAATCAATTACCTGATAGAAGCTAACGTTTAAAACTTTATTTCAGTTTTGGAAGCACAACTCTACCTGAAAGTATTTTTGGAAGCGGTAGCTTTGGTTTAGGGGCTAAACCGCCTGCTGATGTGGCTAATCGAAATGTGTTTGGGGGAAGTTCTGCCTATGGCAGTTCACCTACTCCAGGTAAACCATCCTATATACTATAATAATTGTAAATGTAACATTAAAAGCTACACCCCAGTATTTGCTTTTAACAACTGAAATAATATTTTAAGTAAAAGATATGCAACATTATTGAAACTTTTCTTAAAAAGGAATATTTGGTGGCTCCAGTGGCAGTAATCAGTTAGGCGCTGGTTCAACGCTATCTCCTGGAAGTGGAGCTTTTAGTGGTGGAGGTGCTGCAGTTGCACAGACTGGGTTTGGAGCTGCTGCTGTGAAGCCAGGTTATTATTCTAGTGCAGTGTGCATATGTCAAGGCAGTCAAGGTCTTATAATGTTTAAAATTATGGTTTTAATAATTGTTATACCTTAATTAACAGCAAGTGGAGGCTTTGGCAGTTCTCCATCTTTTGGAAGTGCTCCAGCTTTTGGGTCTACGCCCTTTGGGCCTGCATTTGGGTCAACTGGAACTGGCTCACCTGGTTTTGCTGGAAGTATTTTTGGTGGAGGTACTCAACAAAGTGGTCCTACTTTCGGGGCCCTCGCTCAATCAACAGGCCAATCAACTTTCGGTGGGGGTTTTAGCTCACCGCAGCCTGCTAGTCCTCCATTTGGACAACCGCAACAACAGCAGCAACAACAGCAGCAGCAACAACAGCAACAATCTCCATCATTCGGGTATGAAGTTCTTACTATTGTATTATATTGTAAATGCAATATACAGTATCATTTAACAACAACAAGCTATGTATATTTTATGGATATCTATAATCATATATTTTATTTGTGGTATTCTTTTTTAGGGGAGGGACGTCTTTCTCAAGCTGGCGGTAGTCTTTTAGAGTTTTTTTTATATCACTCCTATAATATCAAGTCGTTATTAGCTGGGGACATCTATATGATTGATGATTAATATGATGTCTCTCAATATGATTTAATTAGAAATTATCCTATGCATTTCCATTGAAATGGTGAAAATGGAAGTCAATGTATAGATTGTAGGCAGATTATAGAGTGTTCTATAACTACCTATAAGCGAATTACTGTTAATGTGTGAATTATTTATAAAATAAGCAATTCTATTTTTTGTGAATAATGTCTAGTTGACAAAAGAAATGCTTGACAAAATAATAATGGGATCCTAGTAATTTTTCATGAAATGGTGCAACTGAAATGAATTTACAATGCCTATGATATGATAATAAAATAAAAATTGATTATTAGTTTGTTTCTATGTACTTGTTAGTGTGGAATGTGGAAGTTTCTTCTTCATGTTCTAAGTTCTAAGGTTATATCACACAATGTAGTATTAAAACTTACCACATACAATACACGCGCATAATTGGCATAATATGTAATTTAAAAGATGTACAGTACAGAGGACAGGGGCTGAATGAAGATCTCAATCCCTTCTCCAGAAAATGTTTTTTTGCAAAAAATAGTTCATAATTTCATTATATGGAGTAAACATTTGTAAGGTGCTTCCGGTTGCATTCCTCGTCAACTGTTATGTATGTAAATTTGGGGAACACTTTTTTCAAAAAAGCTTACATCCCATTCGGTTTTCCATTGTCGATATTTTCATAGCATACTTTGATTATACTCTCATGTCATAGTTCATAACTAATTGTCAACGATAGACTACAACAGAAGAGCAATAAAAGCAACAAAGTTAAATCGGAGTTATGTAAATATTAAGAAAGAGGTCTTCAATGTTAATAATCTGGGTAGATAACTAAAACTAATTTATATAATTGTATATAATTTCGTTATATGCATGTATTTTATGCTATATCGATCCATTTACAAGTTTACATCTATTGCAAAAATGCACCTTTATTATGAATAGTACAGACAGAGTACAAAGAGGTTGCAATTTTGCAATCTGCAATTGCGATGCAATATGCAGTGAACAAGAATTATTGGGATGAGGATGCGGATGCATCAAACATGCATGTTATTGGTACGCAGTCTACGCACGTATTCTTAAATAGCTCGCTTCTTTATACACTATAGACACTATAGAGAGCCCACAGAGAGCCTATTACCACTTAACTTACCACATAAAGCACGCGATAGCCTAAGAGAGAATAGAACCCGCTTACCGCCTGATTACCGCCGCCGTCTCTGCCTGGCTCTTCTGGAACCGGACTTGACTAGATCTGCTCTGAATAATATATCGGAAATTCGGATTTGAAATAATTATTATTGTTACTATTATTATTATTGCTAAGCCAGGTAATAGTCGGTTCGTCTCCATTTCGTGTTTACAAATACGAAATACGATCAACGATACTCGATTAAGTGTATTTGTATTGCAACTTTGTAATTTGTAAGCCAAAACACTAATACGTGACGACAATTATAGCACCAAGAAAAAGTAAGTAAATAAAAATTAGACATCAAAGTATTCATAATTCAATAATAAATAAATATCAGTTTTCTAATAAAGACTACCTTGAACAATTTAGCGTGTCATGCCAAGACTGTTTTTTATATTTCATTTCAATGTTTTTTATTATATATTTGTTTGAATAAGTTACCGGATTATTCTTAATTATTTGTTCTATATTTTGGATTTTATAGCAATGAAATACACACCGACTAATTAATACAAAGGGTAAGCAAAAGTCAGTGACCCCGGAACACGGATACCCGCAAAACCATCTTCCATCTTCAGCACCGTCGTATAAAGTCGTGTCGTTTTCTTGTATTTCACTAATTCAGTCGCAGGTAAAATTAATTCAGTGGTTTGATTGTAAATGAAAACTTTTTATATTACGTATTATCAGTTATTGACATTTTGAAGAATGAGATCAAATGTTCCATCGAATTAGTCTAAAATAAAATATTATTAATTACAGAAAATGAGTACTCCTAATACCAGAGAGTTGCGGCCCCGAGTTTCTATGAGTAATAATGGTATTAATGGAAACGGATCCGAAAGGAGGATGTCCATACGAAGAAAAGTGCCCGTCACAACTTTTAAAGAGCCGTCACTATCACCATCACCCTTGAAAATGAAAGTTATGACACGGAGAAGTCAAGGATCAGCTATCAAAAAAGTAGTTCCAGAACAACCACTCAATGGGGAAAGGAAACGACGGAAAATTGAAAGAAATGGTACATCTGCGGCGAATGATTCAACTATTAGCAACTTAAGTCCGACCAGTTCAGATTTAGAAACAGAACGTTCATCGTCAGTATCGTCAGCTTTCAAATCGCCCGTAAAGCAAAGATCCAAATCTGCTAGAGTTTTACGCTCCAGAAAGAACCCAGCTGCCGCCACTGCTGCCCTAAAGCTGGTCAAGAAAGCAAAAGGACTAGATGTACGTAAGAGGGGAAGTAATGATTCAGATCCAGGACCCTCTTCGTCAATGACGAAAAATACTAAAACTAAAACTAAAGGACCTGCTGCAAAACGAAAGGCTGACAGTAGTACTTGCGATAGCGACGTCAGTGATAATGACGGCTGTAAGGTTAAGGATCAGGAAGTCACCCTAAATTCAATAGAAAGCCCTCCTCAATGTCCACTGCCTTGCAGAGAACTACAATTCGAGCAAATTTTGAAATTCATCAAAGATAATATCAAAGAAAAAAATAGCGGGTACGCACAATTGACTACCTAATTGAGTGAAATAAAGAAGTATTCCATTTAGTAAATTAACAAAATAACTTCACATAATTTCTTAGATGTCTTTACGTTTCTGGAGTGCCTGGGTCTGGCAAAACAGCTATTGTGCAGAGTGTTATCGACGTTTTAGGCAAGGTTTTTCCTCAACCAAAAAAGACTGCCGAATCACCTCCATTTAAAGTACGCGTGAAGATTTTTGTGTAAAAATACTGCATTATAGTCGAGGACAGGAATATTGTAATAATTTATTATCTTTTAGCATGTCTATATTAATGGGTTGAGTCTTGGAAGTCCAGACCGCATTTGGAAGCGTTTTTATCATGGACTTCATCATGACAAAATTAAGCTGTCGTCCCAAACTGCGCTAAAAAAGCTTGGCTCCTACTTTGAAACTAAACTTCGCGTCCCTGTCGTATTAGTTATCGATGAGGTATTCCAGTCAGTTCTAGTCCCTTACAGTTAAACATTATAACACGAGTCCGAATTTATAAAATTAAAAATCTTGCTATTGTAATTTTTAGCTGGATCAGCTTTTGGACAAGCAGCAATCAATTTTGTACACATTGCTTGAATGGGCGTCCCATCCATCAACAATGTTTTCCCTTGTGGCAATTTTTAATACAATGAATCTTCCTGAAAATGTATTTGCGTCTAGAACGTCCTCTAGAATGGTAAGTTATTCGGTCGTTTTCTTAAATTAATAAACTTCTTGGTACTTCTGTTACAGAAATTCCATCTGAGCGTAAATGCATTGGTTACATACAAACATTAAACATTATTCGATTTAATTTTATTTCTAGGGTTTATCCAGAGTAATATTTCCACCATACAACCATGACCAACTACAGACAATTGTATCGAATTTCCTTGGTGAACAAAGCAGCAGTAAATTAAATCCTAATGCTATCTCGTTATTGTCGCGAAAAGTTGCTTCTTTGTCAGGTAAAATACAGCTACATTCTGTATTATATATTATATCACTTATTATATGTATCAATCGTAATTTCCATGAACTTATTTATGTAAGTACTTTTTGCAGTGAAATGATATTTTTATATTTTAAGGTGATGCTCGTCGTGCTTTGGAAATCTCGAAGCGAGCAGTAGAAATAGTTGAAGAAGGTAGTCATACTGGAGCAAAAGCTGTTGATGAAGCTTTTAAAGAAATATTTTC
>JAQFYC010003070.1:0-22369 GCA_034694165.1 Tomocerus mixtus | reverse complement strand
AAGTTTTTTATAATATGAGCTCATAATAATAATAATATTAAGAAGTGAAGGATGCGAGTAGATTCCGCTATCAGACTAGACCCAAACAAAATAAGCTTTTTAGTAGTGAGTGATCTGAGCCAAGCAAAGAAACTTTCGCTTGTCGCATGGCTACACCCAAAAACCAGAATTACCGTAATTCGTATCTCAAGGAGTAAGTAGTATAGCTAGCTGGTAAAAGAATAAAACGTATTTCTTAGGAATCTGTACTTCCATACACAATAGTAGTACAAAATGTGATTATCACGTAATATAGCATAGAAATACTTAGTACTTTACTGTGCTATTTCTAATTTGCTCATCGTCAGTGAGGATTGCCCTTATTTTAGTTTAAACGCTTCAAGATTTGAGAAACTGAAACATATAAAGTAGCGTTAACTATACATAAGTAAGTCTGACTGTGCTAAGGAATGAAGAAGCTAAAGAAGAGATTCGGATTCAGCTGCAAGACAACAGATTTAGAGAAAAACAGGCTAATCTTACGTAAGTTACGTTATGTTACGCCTGTGAGCATCATACAACTTGATCTCGTTCAACTCAAGGTGCATGTTTATGTAATACAGATATGTATGATGCTCTCTGTGCCAAAACCAATGTCTGTATTACTAGAACATTCATAATAGTGCAATAAAATATTATAGGATCACACCTGTATCATAATAATGTAGAAAAACATATTACTCAATGTAATGCACCTTCAATGATATTCTCCTCTTTGTAGTGTACCTCTCTGAAAAGGTATTATATTGTACACAATGCATTGTAGTAAGTAATGTGCTCTTGAATGTTGAAATGTGGAATCTGTAACATGTTTCCTTCACTATATTGTTTTCTGCTCTTCATGTTGACACAACAATGTTATGACTATGACGTTCAGTGCGCAGTTATGTAGTTTTCTGCTTTGGGCTCCTACAAAAGGTTGAAAGTTTTTCATCTTCCTTACTTACTTACAAGAAGGCGAAAGAAGAATCACCTCAAGTGCGTAAATGTAAAAGAAATACGGTTATCATAGCTCATCCTCCCCAAACAACAGTGCACGAAATTATTGCAGTTTCCCAACCTACGCTAAGTATATATGAATTCATACTTACACTTATACTTATAACATAACTTTTAATTATGAGAATGTTTCAATCAGCAGACTATTATATAATACGCACAGGTAAACATCTTGTTTTCTTCAACAGGAAGAAAAGGGAACGAGATCAAAAGTTTTCCGTATCCTCATAAACAGTAAAGTTAATTATTAGTGGGAGCAAGTTGCAGGTTATGTTTCACATCTTACGTTAGATGCAAATACAGTTTGTAGTTTGTATTTTGCACTTCTGACAAACAAAAACTTTTGAATTTGGGCAAAACTCATTGTAACAACGAGGCTCAAGTTGAGACTACTGCAATTACTCTGCAATTCGATTGAAAAAGATTTGATTAGCTAAATGGAGAATATGGATATGCAACACAGGATAATAATAATGAGAAACAGTTAGAAGGACGTACTCTCTAGATAAGAATATTTTATACTATAATATTATGTGTAGTGTTTCAATATTTGGAGCATACTAATAAAACAAGATTCTAAACCACTTTATCGTTTGATTAATTGAGATAGACTTGAACTGCTATTTTGATCATTCATTATTAAAATGCATTGGGTGATTGGATTATTTGTAGTATCATCAGAAACTTTTAATAATAGACATGCTTCATTGGTGTAACCAGCAATATTAGTGGCAGTTAGGTTTTAGCATGTTACACCTATCGTAATGACAGTTATGTAAACATTGCTACATCTTCTTTGTGTGTCTTTGTGTTCTTAAGTTCAAAATCCATACCCTGTAGATGTTCAGTATGTAGCACATTTTGTGTGCGTCCTAAATAATTGTTGTGATAATTATTAGCATTTCATTACGTTACCTCCCCCATTAAATCTTGTAATAGCTAGTTTAATGTATTTTTAGTTGGCATTGCTTATGTAAATAGCATTCAGCTCCTTCATTGTTAATTATATTAAAACTACCGTATAGTAGCACATAGCCCCTGCTATTAGCGTAAGGTAAGTATTTAATATCAGAAGCTGAGGTATTCTTAATGTCCGTGGTCTATTCTTTTTAAGGGGAATGAGAAGTTTTATTCGTTCGTGCTCAGTCGCTCGTTCCAGCTATTTTTTAAACAAATCCAAGAGCAAATTCGTGAATAGTTAATCATGACAACAAGAGACTTTGAGTTAGGCTAGGACTTTGAAGCTTGTCGTTGCATTTCATTGTATCTTTAAACAACACATTATGCAATGCTCATTGAAAATGTAACATATTATACTTACGTACCACAAAAACTATTATAGCATTCTAGAAACCTACGCCAGCATTCATATAAAGCAACAATGAACAAATACATAAATACAACGTACCTACATTACATTAAAATACAATGCCATAAAATACAAACAATGTAGCCTTTTGTCAAGCGAATTATGTAGATCTCATGAAAAGGTAATATACTTCTTAACTGAGGTATGTAAATAATAAAAATCCACGTAATAGAACAGGTATGTATTCATTCTCATAGCAATGTTAATGTAATATGCAAAGAAATATATCCTCACTAGCTATAAAATAGTCCTACGCAATTTTTGCCCAACTAAAGGATAAACAGTGTACTTGTTAGCTATCAATATCAATCTCTGTTTGCTTTGTGCATTTTATAGAGCTTTTTACTGTACTTTGTAGAAATGCCTAATTAATAGGCATGCATGTCTGAGAAATTCGTCATGGGACCGCCAACGCTCGCCTAGGGAGAGTTTAGATCAGAGATTCTTGATTTAACTTGCTAAACTATGCATACTTTTCTAGGTAACTAAATATCCTTACTTTAAGCTCATGTACGTTTTAAATAGCTAGACTTAGTTTGTGAAATGAAATATTATATGAACGTAATACATAGAATGTCTGTAGGCATCCATTGTAGTAATAAGCAATTTGTTCTTTTACCAATTCATCTTCTCAAGAATTCTTTAAAATTCAACTGTTCTACTTTTCATTGCAAGTAAGTAGGTAGCTTTGCATAAGATAATAATGCTCCTATTTGTACTTCCACTAGGTTTACGTACCTACTTAGCAACACTAGTAAATATAGATAATTGTGTATTCACATTAAAAATGATAATAAAAGAAAGAGTCTATTTTGTTCTCATAGGTATTTATGACATTGTGTTGCGTAGATAAATAACTAGTAAATAAATATGTTGCTACCTATTTATCTCTGCAAGGAAGGCTAAAAAGGAATCTGTTCACTGTATATAACCTCTTTGTAGGTGTAATAAAAATAATGTTTGTAGAAATTGTTTAGAAGTTGTGTATCGCTTGCTCATTATGTAAGGATCCTTGTTGTGTCTTGTGGATGGCGCGTTCGTGAATGTATGCTTAGCATTTGTAGTTACAGTAGAAGTAGGTAATTCATGTTCTGGGAAATAAATTTTCATATTTAATAAGACGAGGGTTTCAATTCAGTCTCCAAATAAAAATAAATGCAGTTGACCCAGTTTGCTTCTAACTAAGAATACAAATAGCTGTGTGTTTGTAAACTATATGTATGGTGATACACATTAAGTTTAGCTATCCATCCTGAACGCAGGCCAGGCCAGGCGATTTTAATTTGCACTTTTTGCAGTACTATACTCTACTAGGTATTTCTACTTATCGTTAGTTTGCTGAATGCATGGGATTCTTTAGTTTAGCCTACTAAATCCGTTTCCTGAAACACATTCATTTTATTGCTTATACAACTAGCTATGTTGGTTAGTTGTTTACTTACTGATACTATATGGTATACATAAATATAAGCTTATGCGTGTAGCATTCGTCACCAATTACCCAGTTTACTCTATGCACGTTAACAATTTGCTTTTCGCTCAGTCCAACACTTTGCCGAGGTCTACTGTACTGCATGTGTACCATAGTCTATGTTTTTACTATTAATTGTAAGAAAGTAGTGTCTTGTCTTGTCTGCCTCTCACTTATTGTAAGTTGGCGATTTACTTAAGTATATTTACATGCAATTGAAATGATAGTAGTCAAGTTTGACTTCCTCAGATAGTGCGTAGAACGAGTAGAGCACAGGACACGACGGATAACTAGGTTTGATATGTGTGAGTTAAGTTTCCACTGTTTGTACTGCATTATGTAAACTGAGTAGTTAAATAGGCTAATCCTTTGCTTCACTATGATAGTTACTAGACCTACTATTATATTATAGTAAACTATATAAGTCCCGTTAAATGTTTTCACCGTTAAAAAGATCCGACTTAACTAAAAGCCTCATTCCCATAACAGCCCGATTACATTGCATTAGTTTACTTTGCAAGGAGCTCACTATAAAAGATTACTATAAAGTATTAGCTAGGTAGGTAGTACGAGTTACAAGGTTGCTACTATTGTGTGTACGTTTACACTACGTATACCTATTACTTACCTGCTAAATAATAGAGACATACGTTTTAAGTACTCATTGTCAGACAGTATGTACTTGAGTGGCTTAGCACAGAAAATGGGGTGACAATTATCCTTTGTATTCTAATTAGTTTAATGCTTTATCCTGGTACTAAGAAAGAGATTAGCAATTTTTATTATTGTAAGAGTCCTTTGGACAAGATTCATTCGCTAATCTGGATCAACCAGTTCAATCTCTTCAACTCAACAACTAGCATACACCTGATTTAATATTATTGAACTTAGGCATGCAATGATGTAATTCTATTATGTTATTCCTAAACAATTACTTAGCTGCTATATGAGTCAGTGATGAATAAGCGCTCTCCTTTCTATCATTATCTTCACTGCAAAATTTCGTGTGATATAATTTATTGCAAAAGACAAACATTTATTAATACAATACGTATAATGTAATGTTTTGTGTACATTACACCTAAGTCTAAACCAACGGTTCCAATACTAACTCATTTATTGTACTTCTCTGTACTTTTATCCTCATTACAAATACATTTGCGTATTAAGTGAAAGAATTCCAATCAATAATCTCACACTTGATTAACCTATCGGGGCTTGTTAGGTACTTGTTATTCCTCCTGAAGTTTTTGGCAAAAGGCCTTCCGACAATGCATGAATTTATTGATTGCATATTGCATTGCATAATCATTGCTTAGTATTGATGAAGATGTTGAATCACTTTTTGTTCTGGTTCTGGTCATCATTTGGACAATTGTTGTTTTCTACATTTCATTGCATGCAGACAGATATTTAAACTTACCTACTATAATGTATTTTATATTGCACTTTGAAATATAAGAGCGTTACTGGGCGTGTAGTGTCGAGACTTTTCAAGATGCTCTGATTTTATAAGAAATTGTATGAAGTGATAACCCAGAATTATTGCATATTTCCTCCACTTGCATAATATTTTACACATCATTCGTAGTAAATAGTAAAATATCAATTTTGTTATCTGCTAATGTAATGTGACTGTAGTATTGTTATTTATTTACCTATTGGGAGAAGACACCCACATTTCAATTAAGTTGCAGTTGCATTGCAACATACTTAAATATGAAAATGTTTGTCTGTTTCTCATCAATAAACGTATTAAAACAACATTTTTGAAATAATTTGTAAGTAGAGAACAGTACAGTACAGTTTTACAACTTAGCATTAGTGCCACTACTATTACTACTGATACTAAGAGAATTTGATGATCTCAGGTTGAGAAACAGCTTTCCTTAACAACAAAACACCTTCTAGTGTGTATAATCCTCTTTATCCTTTCGGCAATAGCCTATCATTAACAGCATACATTCTTTGCATGACATAACATAACAGTTTTAATACTGTATTATTAAGTATAATAACAATATGCACGTACATAGTAATGCGAATTTTTATAGTGCACATTCAAAACATTGTCTACCTAATGAAAAGCACATTTATTTTACTACTAACAAACTTTTAAACTTAATCCAAAATCTATAAACCAAACCCGTTCGTCTGATAACATTAAGCTTCAGAATATTTATGCATACTTTCGCACTATCATATTAAAGTCATGAAACCGAATTGATATCGGCGAAATACTGTTTCCCAAATCTGAGTATGTGCCAAAACGATCTGTCTGTAGTCTAGTCTGTACTATTGCCCTTGCCTGAAGTCAAAGGAATATATTATAGACAAGACGACGATACCTATAGCTTTCCATATTTAATTGCTTTGACTTGACTCATGAATATTTAGGGGTAGTGCGTGTGGGATTTCCTGTTCGCAAGTCCGTCGTAAATTTTTAATGCAAATTATAGAACCCATAAAGTAAACATGTAAATAGCACAAAATTATATTTGCAAATATTAACAGTTATGTTATAATAAGAATAATGATCTAAAATGGACACATTGGTTATTTTATAACTTCCAATAACTGTCCTAGGTTAGTCTACCTACCAGAGTACAGGTAAGAACAGATGAGAATTTTCAATGCAAAGGGTACACATATCAATTAGTAATTTATTAATAGAGCAATCGTAGGGCAGAAGCAGTTTCTCAACTTTGCACGCTTAGTTTTGCTTTTGTTGTGTACATCTATGTTCCACATTTAAATAAATGTAAACAGTTAAACGTTTTGTGGGGTACAAATAAAGGGCATTATCATTTAGACAATTAGCTTTCATTTTACCTATCAGCATTATTCAATTGGCAAGTATATTCTGTTTTGTTAGTTACATATTCGAATTTGCATATGAATAGTCTGTATTATTATGTCACTGCACCTCTCTCATTGGGAAAATGCATTAGTATGCTATAACATTTATTACTATATTACAGATATAAAAGAGATGCGGATGGGATTGGTTGAATGGGTATAACCTGTAAGCCTTTTTTACACTAGGCCAGGATGGGTGTCATACATTAGTGCAAAACTCTTATTGTCTTCCTTTCTAGGTTATCAGGTACATCCTACTAAAGTAGTCTACTAGTGTAATATGTATCTACTGAAAGTACTTGCTATACAATTCTTAATTGCAATAAATAAGATTTCCGACCTACCTATCTAGAAGAAATATATGGCACCACTATTATAAAATACTTTTGCTTAAAAAATTCTATTGAAATCAGGAAATGGAACCATAAAGCTAGCTCAATGGATATTAATTGAAATGATTTATTGATTATTGCAACGCAAACTTCAAGTTATGCATTACGTAATTATGAAATGAAATTGTAACAATGCAAGAGCAAACAACTAAATGAATAATTCAACAGTGCCACGCATAAATAAAGTAATGGTATTTTTCATGCTTAAATGTAATAAAAAGATGTAGCATACATAATATTGTTACTAATATTGCAATCTTCTAATAGTACAATGTATATCTTATAGTGGGCATGGATGTCTGAAGAGGAAATTAAGTCGTAACGTAATTGTAGCGCTAAGCGTTATATAAAAAATGGAGTTCCATTTGTCACAGCTAGTAATATTGTATTTATGTATGTATATGTTAGAATTGCATATTGCACTGCTATCATTATCATTACCGTAAAAGGTATTGCTTTTTAGAGAGCTCAAGATTCTTGGCACTTGACACTCCTTCTTTCAAGAGTATACATACAAAGTCTAACCCATTTAAATTCAAAATGTTAGAATAAATGTTTATACTGTATATCTAATAGAAGCATTCCTCCATTATCAAAATTTGTGATGTACTTACGACTTACGTAGCATCAAAGTGGCCACTATATGTGTATTAAGTAGGTATTAATGTACGTGTGTAAATGAATATAAAAGTGTCATGTTAAGAAATAGCCTCCATTATGTGCATGAACAAATTAGCTAAAATATATACCATTACAACTTTGCATAATGTATTTTGTGTGACGTATTTATATATAAATGCTGTCCATTGTCTATGTTATTATTTGAATTAGCAGTTCACCGAAGTGTACTCAATATTAAAGTATAGACAAAGCAGGTACTTGCTATTAGAGTTAAGTACACATTAGCGCTGGCTATTTGCTTTGCTTAATAATGACACAGTAACAATTTTTTCAATGTCTAGTGCAGTCCAGCTAAGTTGTGGGTGGCCGAAGAATGTAGAGCTGTTACGCTAGATCTAGACCAATTTTACACAGTTTAAGAAATAAGTAACACCAACCTAGAATTCTAGTGTGGACCGTGGCCTGTGGTGCGTATGTGTAAATTATGCTAGACTAACAATAAGTATGTAGAATACAAAATAAAGATAATGGGAGTAGGAGGGCAATGTTACTATAATTTAGACGAAGCTAAGTTACTTTAGTTTGTATATACTAAAGTGCACTTGAGCTCAGCAACATAAGTTTTTATTAGATAATAACAAATAAAGAGGTCCCTGAGAGGTTAAGTAAAGCTTATATTATTATCGTGGGCTTGCTTTGCTGGATTAGAAGATTCTGTGCAATTTACTGTTATAAAATATTAAAGACTTAGAAATGGCTACTCAGAGCATGAGATTCAGTTTACACAGATATGCATAATATTTCAATTCTTAATGCATCTCCTTTTAGTAATTCAATGTGCATTTGCCAAACCAAGCTAAGCCAAAAGCCAACTGCTGACTTAGCTAACTAAAAATGTTAAGAAAGACAGTCAGGGAATTGCATCGTAAAAGCGTGTGCACTGAGCACGCTTCGCCTCGCCTATCAAATCAAATTCAACGTAAAATGTGATGTGATATGATATAATGTGATGCGTTGCAATTTGTTTCCAACTAAGTATTTGGAAAATAAATATCTTAGTCTGACTTGACTATACATATGCAATCTACACACATATCTTCGGTTCAATGTTCAATTTAGCTTTACTTTACTTTGGTATTTACATACTCTTGAACTTTCCACTGATCTTTACTCGTATTTCTTAATAGTAATTCCTCCTCCTACCTTTAATCTGAGTCATGTGTCTTCTCTTGACTTGTCCGCCTAATGGCATGTACTCACACATCAATTTTGTCCTGTTTTAGGAATTTTATGCAAAGTACATGATATGATACTGATATTGATAAGCCAAATGGTTTGTTGAGGTTGCAAACATTTTTCTCAGTTAGTAATTGCTTGTGGCGATTGCACTATAGCAGTGTACTTAACTCAAGTTCGCAAAACAAATATAATTTCGTGTATGTAATCATATGTGTTCTGTAACTTCTGTAGCAAATAAATGGTCAAGAAATGCAAGAGACTCTACTATAGTTGATACATCCAACTGATTAAAAAAAAGATGGAAGAGACCAACCAGAGCGTAACAATTTATGGCCTTACCTCTTCTAGCTGTTTTATGCTCTTTGATTTCATTAATACATATTCACAGAAACATTTTGTTATAATATTACTCACTTATCTTTACTATTTTGTATATATTACATTACCAAAACCTAAAAACTACAAGCTAGTAACTATTATGGTACACTTGAATCATCTTCACACGACTATTCTACTGATTTTATTATTTCGTCACATCACGTTGGACGCATAACGTTTCTTAAAAAACAGCTTACCTATATAGCTACCATTAAATGTGGATCCATGTACAGATATGTGTTTATTTCTATTCTAGTGTCATGTCGTTGTCATGATATGATGTTTGTGACGCAAGTTTTTGTATTTTTATAATAGCCAAAGCAGGGCCTTTATTGTTATTAGCTCAATAGTAGCTCAACATAGCGAATACTTTCTCAGACACTAAAATGCTAATCTCTAATTTGCAAACGTATGTTACCCAATTCATTTTTATCTTTTGTTTTTGTAATGCATTCAACTGTTAATGGTCACCTCACCACGAGCCTAATCGTCAGCCAAATACAAGTCAAGCTTGCTTCTGATGACGTAAAATAGTCTCAGATGTCATGCTCGTTGCAGCGAGAAATCGTCTCTTCTAATAGCTCATACTATTAAATTAAACAGGTCTAGGAATGTTACATATGTTACCATTACCATAATCGCTTACATTTGTTCCATTTATTATTTAAGTAGAGCTATAATACCTACCTCCCTATTTGTCAGCTATCTGTATGTACTGAACTTGCCAGCTATGACATTTTCTGCTCAAAACTTCTAGTTCATGGCTAAGTTTCTCTACAAACGTGGTGTGTACACGTTCAATTGAAAACTTTAAACATACCAGAACTATGCA
The DNA here is from genome assembly GCA_034694165.1 of Tomocerus mixtus. Classification (NCBI taxonomy): domain Eukaryota; kingdom Metazoa; phylum Arthropoda; class Collembola; order Entomobryomorpha; family Tomoceridae; genus Tomocerus; species Tomocerus mixtus. The sequence continues at coordinate 12,170 of JAQFYC010003070.1, read as the reverse complement.
TAAACAGAAATTCACATACAAAGTAAGAACATTATTGAGCAAACATAATTTTCACATTAAGGTTAATAGATGCTATTTCGTGATTATAGATCTGTCAATTCTATAAATACATAATATGCTGACCATTTTGTACACTTCAGTAGCTAATAGTTTCATATTATTGACATAATTTAGTATGATTCTATTTCCAGAATGCATACTACGTTTGGCCCTACTTTACCATGTTTTTCGTCTTCCTGCAGCAATGCAGAAAAATAACTACCAGCTATTATTGTATGATACCTACAAATAAAACTTGGTCATTCGCGTTCGTTAGTGAAGAATAAGTGTAAGCTCGAATACCTCCTTTTCTCACTCAACCAACTCAAAATGGGTGCTCCAGCCCAAACTAATAGCCTAATGCACCCTCTCATTTAATTTACGAAGCCAAACTCTTTTGTGGAAGTAAAACATATATTGGCAGAGACCTGAATAAAGTTTGCAGCACCTTCCCTGTAATAATGGTGTACATGAAATTACATGGTCTGCCCACCTTATAGAGCATTTAATCATTGTAGAGCTTTTAAAATCCTTCAACGAGATTAACAGCCTGCTATATAATACTACTAGAACAACATTCATTGCGATTGCATTTCCGTATACAAGCCTTCAATTTAGCTTCTGAACTGATCATGAAAAATGCCTACGATGTACCATTAGTACTACCATACATACACAAAGAGAAGAGAAGTGAACATGTTTTCATTAATATATCTCATTCCATTCTTTTCGTAAGCTTTAGTCTGCCTTGCCTTACATTATAGTAGTATTTGATTCTTTTCTATTTACGTGCACTTAATGATTCACCCAAACTTCAACTTCACTTCTTCATACACAATTCATACATCAACAAATTATCTCTCCATCCATCTTCACGCATAGGAGTAATGCAATTAACGCTTGAACATTTACCAGAAAGAAACAATTGATTACAATGAGGTATATTAGTATTACGTGCATCTGATGTAGTAAAATGAATATAGGTAGTTAGGTTGTAAGAAAACATCTAAATCTGTAGAAATGCTTACTATAGGTACTATATCTACGAAATGTAATTATTACGATTTAAGTTCGTATAAATAAATCTATCAACTGCTATAACATTAGCATTAACACTACGGAAGGTATTAAATTAATTGTTTAGGTAGATGAAGACACAGTAGCTAAGTACATTAGTATAGGTGATAAGGGAAGTAATCTGTCATTGCTTACAGGAGTAGTTATCTTTCTAAAGAATAGGTTCTGCCTTTTCAATTGTGTTGAATGTAATTCTTTGATGTTTTACTAAACTCTCGTTTTTCTCGCTTCCTTACGCATCCCTACGTAATAATAATACAAATAGATAGCAGATGGTAATTTTACGAAAGAAATCTATGCATCTGTACGAAGACAGAAACATAAAAGAATTCCATGTTACAAGTGCGAGTTTATGTTTTAAATACCACCTATGCAAGTGCAGTCGTAATCTCAACCTACCTACTGATGAGAGGAAAAACAATTGTATTGTTTGAGTGTCGAACTTGAGTTCAGTGTAATAAACTGCGTATTTATTGTCTTTTGAGTCCTAAGAATTCTGACACTGTTCATCTCTATCCATCTATTATTACTCATTTTTGTTTAAGTTTCTCGTAAAGGCGTCTTCTAAATAGTTTAACTACTATACGAACATATACATAATCTAAAATAGAATTTACGTAGAATCTAAACATCTACCTGGCCACTTAAAGTGTCAATATGCAATGCAGAATTCAAGATATATAATATGTATTATACTACATACTACCTATATCCATACTATAGTGCAGGGGTTATATATAATATAAGCAGGTTACTATAGTATGTAATGTATACAAATATTACCCACACATCTGTATCACATATACACATATTTGTATAGTAGAAGTATAATAAAGTGCTTTGTACATTAGCATTCCACTTTTTTGCAGTACTCCTTACTAACTAAAAGGTTGTGTTATACAACACTTCAGAGCAAGATGGTATTAAATTCCTGGTATATTGTAGATTCAATGTCGTTTTGATTTAAAGAACCAGAAGTTTTATTACTACGAACTTCATTGTCTTTATGATGGCTCATAAAGGAAGAATTAACAGAGAATTAAATACCAAACTACAGCATAAAAATACATGTATACCCTTCTATATTTGCAGTGTTGGAATAAATCCACATCTCAGTTGATGATTTTAAGTGCATTCAAGTTCACTGTCATCCAAAAAACTTAAGAGTTCTTATTTGGGGAGTTTAAGTCAGAGTAGAGCTTTGGATTTTGGAATATAAAAATGTACGGAAAGTTCTTAGGGCGAAGTAGTGTGTCTTAAATTTATTTATTGGTAGTCATTCATTTTTGTATGTTTAAAATGTTTGTATGTTTTATAATTTTTGAATGTAGGTATCCTTGTTGGCTGTGTAAAAACATTTTAAGATTAGTATCAATATGTTTTTATCATTTTGATGAGCTAAGGAACTTGACCTTTTGTATTTCCACATTGTATCTGCATCATCGTTATCCTTCAACTTAACATTTAACTCACTCATTCCCTTGTCTCAAGCTTGGTTAATCGTCTGCATCTTTTTAAGCCCCATCCTTCTTTATTTGTATCTCTGCAGCGAACAACATAATGGCTAATGCCAACTACTATACTATAGCCACTACTGGATTTAATCCACTTTTCATCTATGTTTATTTACGGAATACTAAATACCTCACATTTAATTAAGCTTTTAATTTCGCTTTTCCACAACTCATTTATAAGTGCAATTTGTAGTTTATACAAATAAAATAAACTTTAAAGGGAGGTACCACTAACAGCAAATCTTAGTGCTATAGATTGAAATAACAGAACTTTTTGTGCACGCATTGAAAAGTACAGACACTACGATACTCTAATAAATAATACTTAGTTATTTTATTTTATGTACTACTGTAAAGATTTTAATATTTATTATCATTTATGAAAATTCAATTTATGATGGAATTAAGTAAATGCTGAAACCACATTACTTTTACAAGAAAAAGCAGAAATAAGATTTTATTACAGAAAGGTGATTTCTTTTATAAAAAGCGAAGTCATTGACAGTTTTCTGTTGCATGTTTCCTGCAACAATTACACCAAACTACATACATCTAATTTGCACTTGTTCAGGCACCTACTGCTAAATAAATCCTTCCTTTTTCGTGTTTTCTACAACAAAGTTTTTTAAACGTAAAACAAATGCCGAGTCTTTGCTTTAATTTCTATGAAATAATGCATGTATGTAGAATACAAAAAGAGTAAAAAGAGCAGGTGGAATTTGGTTAAAGAGAATACATAATATAACGTAGCTACTTGTTACTGTTAAGTGTTTTCTGAACATTTATGCTTATGTAATTAGACTGAATCTGGTGAGTCTATATAAGTTTTAGTTTCGTTCTTCCTATATGTAAAGCATACAGTGAGTAATTATTTATTTATGTTAGGCATTATTACAAAGTGCAGGATCTGCGTTTGAACACATGTGTGGCATTTTATGTGCATAACTGTAATTACGTAACATGTAAGTTCTTTAAGGAACTACTTAATTCTAAGGTTAAGAGCGATCATATAATATAAATACCTAGCCGTAGTCGTACGGTGCATCTGCATATGTAAATGCTAAATGTGTGTATCATGAAACACTGAACTCTTCTTTGTGAATATGCTTGAGCGTATAAGAAACATGAAAATCTTTCCAATCCAATTCCTATTTCCTGGAATGTTCCACATCGCCGTAATTTAATAAAACCCCAGCATGTGTCCAACCATGATCATCAAATACGTTAGACAGTGGCTTTAAGATCAATTTACGATGCGTAGCATGAGGCTTATTGTATTTGGCCGGCTGCTGCTAAAACTACCACCGCGTATGATTTACCTGTCGTGGTTTCCTGTATCTAAACCTCACTCACTCACTCGTCAACAACAACATCTCGAGACAGACATGCACAAAATCTATCCACATGCAAAGAAAACGTAGCTGAGCAAATAAATGTATTTGTTGGCCCAACTCGCTCTTGAACATTTACTTCAATCCACAACAAAACAATTACGACGATAAACAAACTGCCTGACTTTGGCTAAACAGGACTTCGTTAGAGTATCAATTGAAAAGACGATAAAGCCAACGCCTACTGTCAGATTTGCTTCGCCTGGCTTTCCAACACCACATCATCCTTAGATCTCCTTTTTATTGCTTCTCAATGCTTTTTCATCCGATAACTTTGCCAGCATACACGACTAACTTCATTTAAATGAGTTAAACCACCACATACTTGAGTAACCTATGTGATGTATGTAAATGCAAATAAGTTTATACAAAATAGCTCTACAGCACTTTTGAAAACTACTTGCTCCAGAATTAATCTAATAAATAAAAATTAGAGCTATTTATACATAACCAACCTCACCTTGAGTAGTTGCGTACTAATCTGTATAGAACATGGAAAATTTTGAGAATACTAGACTAAAAAATTCGACACCGTACCATTGCCCATGATCAGCTTCAGAATCTAGTATTTAGAAACAGTTTAATTTTTATGGCAAGATTTTTTAAAACAAAGACCTGTTGAAGCGTTACTTTTTAAGGAACTTAAGGACATACCTGATCGCACTAGGTACTCTTGAATATTGAATTACATACATACATAATCATTTTTATTGTTTCAAAAGTAGACTGTTACGCATTGGACAGCAATGATCGTGTTCTTGTTAACCTTGCAATGGATTTTAGACTTGTTTGATTAAACTATCTAATCATCTACAATGGATTTTTAAGGTTTTACCATGTGCTTAATTAGTTATAATCCTTATCCTTTGTCTGGTTATTAGCGTACCACAAGCGGAATATGGTAACTATTTCAAAGCAATAAAAGAATTTCATCAGATATTTTTGGACAATTAAGACTGTTGTAGTAAAAGTGGCCTGGGAATTGCTAATAAATGAAAAAGTGGATAATTGCTGTCCGATTAACAATTTCAATTTTAGTTGATATTCTATTTTACACAGATCAGGTATGGTAGACTTAAGTGACAATGTGTAATGAAACTATTTTGTGTTATCTGTAACTTGCGTCTTTAGGTTGCAAAATTAATTAGGCAAGCTTAATTATAGCAAATGTTACTGTATCTCTATTTCTTTTATTACAATAGTACGGAGTAAACTTTTATAGTAGTATATCCTAAAATAATTATCTTTGCCTACGATTTGTAATGCACGAACATAGGTACGATCTTATATAGTGGGATAATGATACAAACTTAAAGTTCACCTGCAGAAATAAATTGAGTTGGACGCAAGAGAATTAAACTTTTGTTTTCGCATCTGCATTAGAATATCTCTCACTGTGTTAACTTAAGCTAACTTAAGCCAGTCACAATCAACTTCTCACAATATACCTAAGACCTATTATTCCTTTAGGACTCTGAGGAGTTGTATGTAGCTGCATACCAAATAGGTGAATGAACAAGAGAATTTTTCCCTATTAGATAGCATTGGAATAAGCGAAAGTTAAAATTGCTTCGTCATGACTTGTCATTTAAGAGGCGGATTGAGCGGGTTGGTCTTTCGTTAGTAACTGAAAATCCCATTTCATGAGAACCACGATGTCACCTTTAACTTGCTGGCTTGCTATTATCTACTTATTTAGCTTTACTCACCGTAGACCATACAAAATACAATACTGCCGTAACAATACATTGAATATTTAGTAGTTATCTTTCTCCTTATTCTTCGACTATTGTTTCCCTACCAAATAATAAATCCACCTTAAACTTCATCATGTAGACAATCACCATTTGATTTGACCATTACTTACGGTAAATTTAATTGGGTTTCGGAATTTCCCTACACTTGCACATTAGCGTGATGGATAATGTTAGGGAAATCTGCATAATAAAATGAAGAATGGCTATATAGCAGAGTCTACACAATTAATTTATCTCAGGCCATCCCTTCACATCGTAGATCGGAGATAAGAACTGTGTTGATTGAAAAACGTAAAGGCTCTTTGTATGTGCCGTAGCCGTCATATGACTTATGTAGAGGAAGGAAGGCTATAATGTTTTATATACTGCACCCGGATCAGATGATCTTACAATATGCGCATAATTTCCATAGAAATCGTCATAGGAAAATCTCACTGACCTAGTAGTTTCCTGTGAGAAGCCTTTGGGCAACGAATTTCGATTTTCTTTTGGGTCAGTGTTATACCGTCACATCATCAGACATCAAATCCACATGAAGAGTCCAATGCGAAATGCAATGCAGAGTAGTAAGAGTGGAAGAGTCACAAACTAGTACACTAATCATACTGCATTCTATCCCATAGTGTTTACTCACTCCATGTTTAAAGATTCAAGAGAGATTATTTTCTTCCAATATAAGTATTTAATGTCCATCAAACTAAAGATACGCAAGTATATGGAAGTCACTATGTAATACCTTTGTATATGCACACGAAATTGAGAAAAATGATTTGCCATTCACAATGGACAATTCACAACGCAATATTGTTGCAGGACTTACTGACATACAACTTCAAACTGCATTATTATACTTAAGTATGTGAACTGACACTTAAATACATTCTTACGCTACAGCTAGCAGCTAGTATGCTAATTCTACTTTTGATTTAAGCTGTGACAACTATTGAGTATATTATATTTGTCGTAAGCGCACAATTGAATACAAACTATATGTATAACAGAACTAAAAGTAAGTGAAATATTTGGCATGCTTTGAGTTGACTTTATCACTCCTGAACTAGAGTCAACTATATATAAGTAAATACTTATGTAGTAACGATAAGATAAGCCAAACGTAAGAAAGTAGTAGCATTTAAATTGCTTACAATTCTCAAGAGTCTTATAAGACTGCTCATTCATAAATGTCTATATAAGTATATAAGCTATGCACTACAATGTAAATACTATTCAGAGTTTAGATAGTAGAGCTCATCACTAAGTTATGGGAAGATTGTATTCAAACCGAACAACTTAGTTGGCACTTTACAGAACACAGACCAGTTATTTGTAGTTTTACGATATTTTCTCATGTCACCATACAGAAAGAGAAACATGAACACATTTACATAGCTATTGGGAGAGTCTTGCTTAGTTTAAGTACATCGAGGAAAAGGATTTGTAAGTAAACACTCCCTTCTTTTAATATAGGTATACCACATCATCATAATTTATACTTAAATATTTTATTAGGTTGACAACCAATATTGGAGATAGCTTTAGGGTAAGTAGACCCATTGTAAATGTGTTACCAATGTTTGTGTTTGTATTCTGTATGTGTTCCTATCCCCTAGCCTAGCTTATATGATACACTTTCCGTTGAGTAAATATTAGGCTAAACATTTCCAGGTCGTTTGATGCCAAAAGCAAGAAATAAATGAAGAATAGAGTCAAGAGTGGGGAAAAGAAACCACACAAGATTATAAACAAAGATTGGAACGAATTCCATATTATAATGTTCACAACAAAGGCTCAAAAGCTGTGGGTACCTAACCTATGCACACTGTTATACTCGTTATAGATTATTAAATCTATACTATAGATAACACAATATACAATCACATTCCTAATACTATCGTAATTAATTTTTGAATTAGCCATTCTTCTATTTTGTTTATAAATATTTATTGCAATCGCACGATACAAAGAACAGTAGACACTCCTCGGTATTCCACAAACCAACCGCCATCACCATGCCACACATGTATTCATCCATTCATTAAATCATGCAGCCTTGCCACTTGCGAATTCCAATAATAATGTTTGTTTGGTAAGTCGCAAGTCGCAACACAAAGTGTTTAGGTATTAAAGCAGAAACGAAAGAGTCATCCACTTTCGCCTTTTTTCCGTCCACCTACTTATCGTTAGAGTTTGAGTGAGATGAATTGTAAGTAAGTTTTGTTGTGGCATGCTCACTTATTAATATATGCAAGTGGCATGACTTGACTTGACTACTCAACTTATAAATTGAATTTGTTCAACTCTTTCTTACACCTTTATGCACAAGTGTACCTTAAGTTAATCTAAACCACTACTACAGCGCACTATACGACTATACCTTCTAGTTAAGGTATGCTATTTATTTATTTACATACTGACTTGACTAAACTGCATTGCATTATCGTACTAATACTACAAGAGAATAAATGTGTATTACATTGAGTGTATGTGGAGTGATAAAAGAAAAAGTGTATTCGCATTCTAATGTCTCTGCGTTGCCTACCTAAATACCTACATTACATATACATAATGCAATCTTAGTCTGTAATGGACTGTAAGATTTCATCTCATAATCTCATCTTCCCTGTGGCTCGCCTTTAACTCGGTTCTATTGCTTTGATTTTATTTCGCTTCTTGAGGTTATCATCAAATCTTTTGTCACTCCACTCCTATGCTGTTCTAATTCCCGAGGAACTTCTATCTCTATTATGTATTGTACAATAGTTCGATTACTGCCATACCATGCCACTTCCATAACACGATTATAAGAACAAATATCATAGCTATGGCTGTATGAATAGACGCAATCGTCAGAAAAACTCAAATCCTTGTCTCAAAGAAAGAGGTTTAATTGTGTGCCCTATATAAATAATACTGTCGCCTTCTTTTGAAGTATTACATTGAGTTGAGTTGTTGCCTATTTAACTATGACCCATGAAATTATCCAGGTTAAGGTTTCTATTCTTAACAAGACCTAAGGAAATCATATTGTTCAATTTGTTTTAAGTTACATTTCACTTTGCTCTTACATTTTACAATGATCGAATCCATTAACTGTGTAGATACAATATTTATACAGCCAGGTGTATACCTATATGTACATACTATAGTAGTAGGTACTACATATTGTACTATAATATGAAATAAATGAAATAGACATTATATTTGTCATTCCAAAAAATACAAATAGATCCACTGCACTACAATACAAGGATCAATTACCGAAATTAGTGTTAACTATAATGGACAGATCGTAGTTGTCGCCTGCAGCTAATCCGCTTATTGTTTTTATTCGTTTAAAACAGTTTGTCAGTTAGGTAGATCATTTTAAAGTAACTTTAACTGAACAGTTCAGTTCGTGCCATCGTGTCAAAATTATCTGTCCAGACCTCTGCTGCTTGCCGGTTTGAAATTCTCACTGAACATAGTGGCTCCCATCTTTCTATACTGATCTGGCCAATCTCATCTTGTAAATATGTATAATGCAAATTCTTCATTTGATGAGATACCAGCTCGTATACTTAATATCAGATTCTGAATGCCAGTGAAATTATAGAATTTTATAGTTATGTAATGTGTAGTTAGGATGTACCGAGTCTCGTCTTCACGTTGTTGCCTCCATGTCAAATGCCATGTCATGTCAGTCAAAGCAAATCTCTGGTGCCAAGATCTTGCTTCGTTCTTTATTTTTCTTGTCAACAATATTTTGTGTGTTTACAGTTTGAGTTAACAATAAGCTGAAGCTTGATAGGCAGTCCGTGGGGTTATACTTCAAGTGTAATTTGTTTTTTAGCACATGCTTTAGGAATCTGGTTCTCGCTTCATTTTTATTAACCAGGATTCCTTCTTATCATACCGCAACTATCCGCAGGTCACAAATGTGAATTAAAAAACTCTTAAACGCTTTATGTGTGTTTTAATTCACATATTTCTACTGGTGAGTGAGAGAGCTTTATTGTCAATCGACAGAGCAGAGGTTAACTGGAGTTGCTTATTGCTCTCACCGTCAGTTAGTTAAAGCTGTTGATTGGCTTCAAGCGAAAAAACTTCCGTGTATACTTTTCACCAAGGGAATTAATTGGATTCCTATTCAATAGCCCAAACTTGTTTTTTTGGTCCAACTCGTAAATAGCTAAGTGTCTATAAATCAAAACTCTTTGATATTGCAATTGATTTGGTATTTCTAAGGAAAAGACTTAACAGAATTGGTCACTTAGGATGTAGGGTATTTGTTACCTACAGACATACCTCCTAGTGACCATGTATTATGAGATTATAACGCTTAGCTACATACTACTTATAGAAATTCCTTTGAGCAATTTAGAGATTTGCATAATGTGACATCGAAAGAGGATTAACTTTACAACGTAAAGCAGAAGTAATTTAATCTACACCAGTTTATTAAGTCATATTTATATAATTATCATTGTCAGGATTATATTTCACAATGTTAGCTAATACAGCAGACAGTAAGCTTTAAATTATTATACCAAATACAGGTTAATTTAGCACTTACTGCTCTATGCCTGCCACTACTACTACTAATCAAGGGTTGAAAACTAATCCTGACGTTTTAACAACAGACAATAAACGCAACTGAACTTTGCTTTTAATTTCTTCCTATTTAGTATGCACTGACCAGACCAGAGACGAGAAATAGAAAAATAACAGTTTACGTGTGTAGGGTAATGCACAATAAATGACAGCTTTCTTTAAGTAAATATATACGCAAATAAAAACGTTAGGTAAAGTGACCTGACTTGACTAGCTGTGCATGTAAATGTATTCAAATGCACGTAATGTAATCTCTATAGTTGACATAATATTGAATAGCTGCCCATAAATTTGCATGTGTAAGTCGCCTGAATGAAGTAATCGGAAAAGGGTTGTCCTGTGCTTTGCTCTGTGTACTGTAGTTGCAAATTTTTGGCACGATGGATAATCAGGACAGATGGAAAAATCTTATTACATAGTAAGGTCTGAAAGTATAGTATGAATAGTTAATAAATGGTATAAGGTATAGTTGATCCATAGCATAGTCAAGTAACTTTTACTATGTTATGTAGCCGCGTGTAACATAATAGCTCTACTACCTTAATCAACAGTGTAATAAAGTTAAAGAGCAAGAGTACAGTGTGTCATTACCTTACCTTTTTAGCTACCTGCCTGGTGTAGCTTGGCTTGCCTTCGTTTGGCCTGCCACCATCAAAACACATACATAGTAGAGAGTCACTCAGCCAGTCTTGCATAAGAATGCTGCCTTGTACTGATTGAACATCTGTCTAAAGTTGAAACTACTAAACTGCTGTACACTATGTACATATAGATGCATTCTATGAACTATGAACAGGATAGAATAAAATGTTATATAATCTCAAGAGAAGAGAGCAGACGCATAAAATGCAATTCAGCATTCGTATTTCATGAATAATTTGTTGTCGATTCAACTCTTCCGTGACAAAAGACTTGAACAATAATACAAGTCTATAGTCTACTAGTCAAACTTTTCTTTCACAAATAAGCAACTAGGATACTTACTTACCTAGTATTTCATTTCATTACTACATACCATACTACAAACACTACTAACTACAAACAGACACCAAAAGTTTTCTAGAACCCTTTCTCATGATGTTGATGTCTCATGCAAATGTTAACTCAATCCAATCATTCTCATTATATTCTAATCATATTGGAAAAGGTACATACATACTTATTTATTTATGCACGTATTTGTCCTTATTTAATATACTGATACCTATAAGCACCCCTATGCTGTAGTACATGGGAACTATGTAAAGTAAGCACTTAATAAGAGTAACTATATAGTACTTACAGTATACTACAAGTACATAGCGTATATACGTTTAGATTGGAATTGTTAGGCTCTGCCTTGTCTATTTATTATTGCGTCACCATAATGATCATCTTTTGCCTTTACAATTTACAAATCACTCGCAAAGCAGATAGATACGCGTCAGACCCACATTATCTGACAATTTAAAAATATTTGTACCTACCAACTTGCCAACTAAATAGCTATAATGTTCTTTAGGTTGGTTGGTGTACCTATTTAGATAGTTTTGTCTATTACAGCCATTACTGTAAGTACATTACATAAGCATTCATCATCACATTGATAATCTTTATCATTTGGACCATTTGTTTCACAGTGAAATGAGCTGATGCGATGCTGTTAGTGTTGGTTTGTGAGTGAGTGAGCGAATAAAGAAGCCGAGTAACTGCAGAAACTATTACGCAACAAATTCCAAGCGGTGTGACTGATGTCACGTTTAGTTTACTCATTCACTCCTTTAGTTATTATTATTATTTCACTATTGCAGAGCTGCTGCGTT